>JAQGFW010027781.1:0-17082 GCA_030463445.1 Euplotes aediculatus
CAAAACCCCAAAACCCCAAAACCCCAAAACCCCACTCACTTTGCAAATATTGAAACTATTAAAAAAATTAATGCAACGCAAAACAAAAGCAAACGAGAATATTTTAGGTGCGCAACTGCATCGTCCAAGTTGAAACCAACTCAGTCTTTTGTTGGCTTGCCACTCGAGCATCCTGCAAGCCGGACTCAGTGCAAGTCTCTGCGGCAGTTGCGTTGTTGCGCTTTTGTTTTGTTTCTCAATTTGATTGGAGCTCATCTCAAAACCCAGTTTGCAATCGGGCTGTCTTGTCGGTTGGATAAATTTAATCTGGAAGTATTATAATAAAATTAAGATATAAAATAAACTTGAATTATACGATTTATGTGAAGTTAAGCTATTATACTTAAGGCATAAAATGTTTGTTGTCAATAAATTGATTATTTACTTAATTCAACTTGTATTAATAACAAATCGTTAATATAACAACTGCAATAAAAATAAATTTCAGGTACCTTCTTTTATTGCTTAAAATTATTAAATCATAGCATTCTTATACTATTTTTGTATTTAAAATCTTCTCAGTAGTCACTATTAAATTATAATTGAATGATTAAGCATCAAAAAACTTCAATACCAAAAGTAACAGCGTATCATTAAAGAGCTTCAATTTTCATTTTTATCATAATTAAAAGTAGCCCAAAAATATTTTACATGAATTTAGGTTAAATAAAAGTATGAATTACATCTAGAATTCCATTAGTAAAATTAAAAATCTCAATAAAAATACTGTATTCATTAACAAAATTCTTGATGTAATTTCTGAGTTTTTCTTTTTGATTGAGGTCTAAATTCAAATACCTATTTAGCAATTTCTAATCAAGTTCGCATTGTATAATTTAATATTTATTATCTTGACCTTCTTAGCAAAAATGCTTTCTCACCATTATAAATGAGGGCACTTCCGGTGAACGATTTTAAGGGTCTAATTCATAGTTTGAAAGATCAAGTAATTTTGAATAATAAAAATATCCATACAATATCTCCATTTGAAATAATAGAAGGTTGAAAGTAATACTTTGATTACAAACTTTTAAAAAAATTTCTATAATGCAGGAGTCGAGCAACACAACGGAGAACTCAAAGATTTAATCTCCAATAAAATAACTGAATTCTGTCCAAGTAAAACAATATATTATAGACTTTAGTTTGTTTGATAAAAAATCATAAATATCAAAAAGAATTATATTTAAATTTGGGCATATTGATTGAGTTAATCAAGAAGGACTACATATGATTTTTTATCATCAACTTCTAATAATATTGTCTCAAGTTTGCAGTATATGAAAAAGTGGTTATCTGTTTATAAACAACGAATAAGTGCAACATCGAGAAGGAGTTAGAAGATTATACATAGAAATAGCAATCTCTTTCACAAGCTAAATTTTATTTAAATGATACTATTTTATAAAGAAAAATCAAAATAAAGTGTGTATCTGAAATTAGAATTAGAATTAGAATCTATAAGGGGATTTATATGAGTTGTTGAGTGATAATTATTAAGTATTAAAATGTATACTTAGTAAAATATTTCTTATAATCGTATGATAGAAAATCAATTCATTTCTTGTATTTAGTCAAAACTGGAGATAAAAAGGTAAATTACAAATAATTTTTTTTAAGTTTGTAGAAAATAAAGTGTTGACAATTGAAATTAAAAATATAATCTTTAGTAATGATTGTATTTGGTTTTGTTAAATGTTTTCTTGCATACAAGGAAACACTATTATCATCAGATTGAATAAGATTTTTATTTTACCTGCAATTTGATTTAAATAAAGAAAATGATTGTAAATGGAAGTTAATATTAATTAAAAACTGTCTCAGAAAATAAAGATCAGCCTTTGAAAGTTGTTAAAGCCTTGCATATAAAATTATTACTATATAATATATTATTATCAAGGCTATTAATTAATAATTGAATTCTATTGAAAATATTAAAAGACTAGAAAATTTGTTAAGATTTTTTAAATCAACTAACTAATACACATTTATCATGAAGGATTTAAATAATGAAGAGGAAAAGTAGTATTTAAAATATAATATATTTTGATTTATATCTTTGATTTGATTGAGCAATTATAATAATAAAATGAGCAATTTGGTGGGTTTAAAAAACAATAATATATTTATTTTGAAAATGCTTTCACTATACACACCAATCTAACATTAAATTCTTTGATTATTACTAAATCTTAAATATAATCTAAAAATAAATATTTAAAAAAATAAATAAAAAGAAAAATAATAACAATAATAACAATAATTATATATTTTCATTACTATACTGTATTTATCAAATAAGAAAAAGTCTTTTAGATTTCAAATTATATTTTTTTTTCAATTTTAATTGGCATGATAAGGTTTATAGAAGTGATTAAAATCAAATTTAAAATCTACTGAGAAAAATAATAAATTTAAACTCAAGCTAAAAGATTATCCGTTCAAGTAAGTATGTAATAGAAATATTTTTTCTCAGAAAATCGAAATACATTTAAAGTTCGATTAATATTAAAAAAATAAAATATAAGATTTTGAGAAAAAGATTATCTTAGAGAAGTAAAACTTCTCTATTAATCATAATAATGAGTAAATAAAATGACAGCAAATAAAATCATTAAAAATTGAGTTCTCAAACTAATTTATTATCTAGAAGACATTTATAAATAATTATGATAAAATATTATCGCTTGTTTGACCAAGTTTATTATTTTATAATTAATTATATTTCTATCTGAATTCACAATAAATTGCAAAAGTAGCAGTGCCAGTCAAAATATTTCAAAATTCAGCTCAACAGTCAGCCGCTGCTAAGCCTAAAGCACATACGATCAAATTTTTTCAGACAGCAAGACAGCCCGACTGCAAACTGGGTTTTGATTCGAGCTCCAGCTAAACTGAGAAACAAAGCAAAAACACTGCAACACAAACTACCGCAGAGACTCGTACGGAGTAAGACTTGCAGGGTGCTCGAATGGCAAGCAAACGAAAGACTGAGTTGGCTTGAACTCGTACGATGCAGTTGCGCAATTAAAATAGTTTCGTCTGTTGTTGTTTCACATTGCATAAAATTCAATATTTGTAAAGTGAGCGAGATAAATGCTGAAATGCATTGCCATTTACCTTTTAAAATTTTAAACAGACAAATGGAGTTGATGCATATTAAAGAACATAGGATCACAGATATATGGAAAATATATGCATACATAATACTACAAATAAAGAAGTTAGAAATTAATAATAGTATTAACTTAATAATATTTTTTAATTATTAGTTTGAGTAAAATTTTCTAGTTTTATTGATTAAACTATTAGGTGATGCAGCAAAACTATTAAAACTCTAAAAAGACACCCAATTTATTTATATTATATTGTGAAAATGTTTATTTTTTCTTAAATATCGCAGATAATTTGATCATGACTAACATTAGTTGATTTATAATTATAATTATTAAAGTTTAAATTATCAAAGATTATTATTTTGACATCTATCTTAGATCATGAAAATTAAGATATTATTATCATCTTTATGTTAATACAATCAATTTAATTAAGAGGGAAAAGAATTGGTAGTAAATATTCAGATATCAAAGAATAGATTATTATTTAGATATCGTCTAATCATGCTAAAAATAATCAATAATTATATTAGCTTTCTTGATCGTGTTTGTTTAATTTCTATTCTCTATTTTGATGCATTTCGAAGTACAAAGGAACACTAACGATGCAGAAAAAGTATTTTATAGGCTAAAAAGCAATTGTTTATTGACACTTTGGTATTTAATTTTATCATTTAAATTAACAAGACGAAATTGATTTAGATATTTGAATTTCTTTGTTGTTCTGAACATTATTTTAAAGTATGAATAAAATTTAGAATCACAATTGTATTTGATAACTCATTGAGACTTTGCAACCGATACTTAACTCAAGTATTAAGAATGCTACAAATTACAGTAACAAATTGGAACTGAGAATGTATATGGCAAATTGTAGTTTTAAATGTATCAGTATTTGTTATAAAATGTCATATTTGTTAAATATCATTTTGATTTATCACATAGATAAATAAAATTTATTGTTTTGTTGAGATGTTGAATAGTTATAACTTAATTGTTAATTCAAGTATAAAGTAGTTTAAAATTACAATTAAAATAAATAGTGAATCTTTATATTGATTTGACAAACAGCTTGCATTCAATTGTATCCAATAAAACTTTGTAAGTAATCGTCTCGACTGGATACATTCGTAGTAATGAAAGAAGCATAAAGGCAATTTTATTATGTAATTATAACTGTGATGGAATTCAAGAAATTCTGACTTATCCTTTCAAAAGCAAGTCTGTGAGTCCATAATATTTCTAATTGTCTCTGAATCCACTAAAGTGAGTATGATCATAAATCTATTCTCAATTCTGAGGAAGATATCAAGCAAGTTGATATAGACCAACATCCAAACTACGACTTTGATGAAATAAAACAAACGAAAATAATAGGTAAGAATAAAAATATAACAATTAAGATGCAGTTGGTTTAAGAATATTAAAGTAATATCATTCAAAGAGTTTAAGAATATGCTAATCAAAGCAACGAACTATATATTGCCATCATTGACGCTGGATAATGATAAAGCTAAAAATGCCCCAGAGAAGACAAATTGAAAAATAAGTATGACTTTAATGATTGTTTATTAAGAAGATTGATCAGCAAAACAAACAAATTTGTATAATATTCAACTTTTGATTAGCTAAAGCCAAATTTAAGCATGATAAAAGTAAGAGTTTGACATATTATGTTTTCGAATTATATTATTTTTATTTGATCAGATAGATACAAAATTTTTAGATATAACTTCATTGCTTTGATTAGATTCCTCTTTTTGCACTTTATGATTTGATGTATTTTTTTAATCTGGATATCACTTGCCGATTAACTAGCCAAATCTCGAGATTCTATAAATTTTAATAGATTAGTAATAAACTCCTCTTTCCTAATCTTAAAGCGTCTATTGAACATAAAAATAAGATTTCCATTTAACATTACTGAAGTTAGACAGATCCTAAGACACCTGAAATCATTTGAGAACAACCTTTGGTCTTTATAAACTTAAAAATGACTGAGTGCTGAAGGGTGTTTTATCAGTCCTCATTCCTCGATAGACCAGGAATGATGAATCAAACTAAAAATTAATCTTAATCAAATGGTTTGCCAGTAAAATCAATTTTAAATCTTATATAAGTTAGTCAGTTTTGATAAATCCGTGATTTTATTCATTTCAGAGATTTTGATTTGCTTTATAGTCGCAAATAAACAACCAGTTACATCAATAATGCAAAACTATATATTAGAGAGATTGCTCTGATAGTTATAATATTTTTTGAGTTGTCTGCTTTAATTGTGAGAAATTTATAAATATAATTATTGACGTAACTATTTTCCTAACAACAAACAAGCCATGAAATAAACTAAATATAATCGATAGAATTGAAGATACATTTGATGCTCAATTGTGAGCATCAGAACTTATCTCTGCCATTGGCTCGATATTAATTCAGAAAATAATGAATATACACCTATTGAATCCATCTAAAAGTCTACCTCAAGTACTAATAGTTTTATGCGAATAATACACAGAGATCAACTTATGATGTTTATAAGAATATACCTGAATGACTATTTCTTTTTTACTTTCGACTAGTTTTCTTTGTTCAAATTAAAAAATAAATCACTCCAAAAGAAAATGAAAATAGTTAGACAAGCTCTTTTAAATATACGTCAATTGTTGTCGCTCTTTAGCAATTGTAGCACGTTTTGTTGAGAATTGCGACGATTCAAATGCCAAAAAATTGAAAATAATTGGGAATATAAACTGAAATTAGCGTGAAAGATCATCTTTTTTAATTGACCTGGCTAATCAATAGTCATTGCTACACAGTAGGTTGCTTAAATTATTATTAGATGAATATGATACGATATTTTAGTTGTATAATCTGTTAGAATCTATGATTATCAGTTTTACTTAGTTGATATTCAGAAAGAGAAAATGATAAAATTAATCACTCGCTTCTTTATGTACTTTTAGTTAACATAAAAATTCAAGAATCTTAGCTTCTTTCGTTAATAACATAAATAATTTCAATAAATTGTGCTCAGGTTAGTTTAAAATAATAATTGATAATTTTGAGTATTTTCACCTCATTTCTTAGGTTTGGATTATGAATAGGCAAGCTATCTATTTAAAATATAAAGTGTGATTAGACAAAACTATAATGATATATTTTGTAAGGAATAAGGATTAGTTACTCTCAAACAGCCATGCAAAGTTTGAATAGATGAAGTCACTCTTTCATTCAAATCAATTCAAAGGATGCTCTAAATTAACTTTCTTATAATGAATTAGTAATAAATACTGTAAGAAATTGCTTATAAGAAAAACAATTTACCAAACAATTATGCATGCGCTATAGCTTGTGTAAGATGAATCTTTTTTGTCTCTAATCCTTCTTTTTCCATTTTATTTTAATAAATTATATTTATTAGTTAGTTATTTGAATTTATTAATAGACTATTTTATAAATTCTTAATTTCATTTATCTTAGTCTATTAATAAATTCAAATAACTAACGTATAAATATAATTTACTAAAATAAAAATGAAAGAGGAAGAATTTGAAGCAAAAAGCAGCACCTTACACACGCTATAGCGCGTGCAGTATATAAACTATATTTTTATAATTTTCGGAGATCTTTTTAAATGAACTAAAGTCTTATAGATTATGACCTTAAACTAATATCAGGGAGAGCTCTTTTTATGCATAAATTAAGTCATTTTTTTTAAATAAAATATCTTAATTATGAAAATCATGAAATTTATTGATGAGAAAGTTATTCATTAGTTCCTATTAAAGTTTGATTTTGTGAATATTAGTTTTTATTTTCGAAGCTCAAAAAACTTAAATTAATTAAGAAATTATACATCAATCTTTATTTTTGTCAATATAAAGAATCGTGATCAATACAATATTATTTTATCATTCAAGTTATATTTTGAGGCTGTCAAAAGATAAACTTGCAAATCATCAATTTATGCCAATAAAACCTAAATACATAAATTGTCGATATATCATGACATATGACAAATTTGATGTTTTAAAGTCATAAGTATTTAGTATATCAAAACAAATGCAAAGATAAATAATTTATATACTGGATGATGCTATTCCAAATACTCTGGAGAATAAAATTACTCCTCTATTTAGAGTGAAGAATATCAAAAGATTTGCAAGTTAATGCTTACATTATTATGCTTTAGAATAATAATCAAATTTTATATTGAAGCCAAAATTTAAAAGTAACTTCTATCTCTGCTACAATATCAATCGAAGATTTCAATTTCTCCAAAATATGAAAAGAAATAGAAATCATATAATAATTGAAAATTCAGATGTCTACTTATTATAATCAAATGCAAATATTGGATAATTTTGAAAATAGATTACATCATTTAGGATTGAAGGCATAGCCGCCTTAAATTATTTTTTAATAAAATTTTATACTTTTTTTTATATGATTAAGTTGTCAATAAAATAAAAACTATATCAATTTATTTACAAATGATTTATAAATTATGCTTTGAATTATTATTTAACTCTAAATATATAAATCATTATTTTAGTTTTTATTATCAATTTTTGTTTATTTAGATGTTATGTTAATATTTAGAAACTTATTTGTTAAATATGTTAAAAGTATTATTCTAATAAATTCAACGAAAGAACTGACTTATCTTTATATATTTGACTATATTAGTTTTATAAAATTTGTAATCAACTTTTTTTAATTCACTATAAAATTCTAAAAATGGTTTACTAAATTTTATTTTAATAAAATATACTTTTTATTGTTCTTTATCTAACTCTTCAATTTATTTATTTAGTTCTCAAATTTTGATTTAATTTTATTCTTAAAAATTTAGTTTGGCTAATATGATTATAATATTGATTTGGAGGATAAAGAATATTTTGAATTTCTCAATAAATTTACTGATGTCGTAATATTTAAGGTAAACTGAGATATATATTAAACATTTAAAGAGCCTAAGTCAATTTCAAATTTTGATATTTTTAGCTGCATTTCACTGTCTTTATTTAATAACAATAAAAAAGTAATTTAACTTTTCATTTTATAAACTTATTTTATTCAATTATTTCTATTTGCATGGTTTAAAAACTTCAAAATACAGTCTATTTACATTTGAATATAGTCTGATAAACAATCTCTATTATATAATGATTAGCTCTTTTGAAAATAATCTCATCTCGAGCTTTAAGATCCCCACTTGTCTAACTGTTCTGTCTTACATCTCATTTGTATTAAAAGTTAGGTAAGAACATAAACAGATATTGGTTGATTTTCTTAATTTAATACTATTTTACCAATCTGTCCCAGCATTCATTCTGTAATTCACTCAAATTCGAATTATTGAGATTTGAGGTATAATCATCCATATTGATCTCTCCTGCTTGTAACTATTTCGTCATTTTATTTAGTATTAAATTTTGTTCAGACCGAACTTCGTATCGATAAAAATACAGCATTTCAAAACTGAAGTTCTACAAAGACTGTCTGATTATTTGACTTTACTAAATTTAACCTCTGTTTCTCCTTCTAAATGTGAATTTCGAGTAGGTTTTGAGAACCGAATTAATTGAAATATACTGAGAGAAAATCAATTAATAGAAACTTGATCCAGTATTAATTAAATGCAAACAACTTTTTATGGAAACCTAAACATTAGCAGTACCCTGTTTATTATTAATAATTAAATTTACATCAGTAAAAAATTAGTAATATTTTTTGAATCAAATATATTTAAAAATAAGGTATTACTAAAAATCAAGACCGTTATTTAAGTAAGCATTTTATATTCATTTGGACATATTAAATTAAAATTGTAAAATCAATAACTTTAAAATAAACAATTATAATTTTGAATCACTTCCGTAGCTTTTAATGTAAAATAGCATTTAAATTAAAGCAAATTCGAATAAAAATCGTGTGAAAATTTTGCAAACATATTTATGGTAATTCAATAAACATCAGCTATAAATTTAGTTTAATCGATATTAAATTAAGAAGTCAATCAAAAAATTACTTTTGTTTTATTTTGTGTGTAAAGATAGGCTGCTTCTGTTGAATTATTTATCATGACAGTTCATTATTTTCATCAAGTTTATCTTGGTCTTCATACAATAGATATCTTTGATACTGTATGGATGATTCGTAAAAATCTGTTTCCAACAAAAAACTCTTGTTTTGATGGAGATAAATGACAACCTTGTGATCTTACCAATTTCAAATCGAAGTGTATATACCATCCTATCAAACTTTCTGATGTACTTATTGACTTATCAAACAATCTCATTACCTCTAAAATATTTTATCAGATAAATAAATTCGAAGAAAGAAATTTTTTGTTTCAAATGATTCTAAAAATCTATTTATTACTGAATTTTTTTATTAAGTATTATTTGAGTCAATATTATTATCTTTTGGCTGTATAGGTCAACAGAAATTAGCAAATTATAGGCACATCGAGTTAGGATGCTACATTTTTTATTAAATTTCCTCTCTGAAATACTTTAAAATATTTTAATGAAATTCTAACTAAATTTAGAAAAAAATTATCACACAAAAAGACTGTGAACCTTTTTGATCGATTTATATTTCTAGTTTTAAATAATAATGATTTTAATATACTTTGATACTCACATATTCTCTGTATTTTTATATTTACTTTATATATTTTTAGAATTACAATTTATTATTTTACTGAAGGTGGCAGTGTCCAAATATCTAACACTATTTTAGACACATGTCTCAATAAGTTCAAACTGATAACTTTCAATTTTACGAAGTCTGCTGACTTAGTAATTCAACTCAATCATTAATCTAAAATAAAAGTTTCAGCTTCGAGATACTAAACTTTCATCCTCAAGCTCTTGAACCCTGCATTAGCAGTCAGGCATACAAACTAGCAGACTGATTTGAAGACATCGCCAGCCAAACTGATGTTCCTATCGCGATAGCAAAGACATTTAAAAACTATGAGAAAAGGAATGACACTGAATCCTGCTCAGCCAATTGATCGAAATTCAGTGAGTGAGTTTGCAATGCTCCTAAATATTACGGACATCATCTTGCAAGTCAATCTACGACTGATTGTCAGTAAAGCTACAGGCATGCGACATTGGGACTGTAGCTCTATTATTTGTCTTTTTGGGTTCAATTTCACAATTCTTTTGAGCAAATAATGCAAAAATGAGGTCGGAGATTGGGGAGGATTCGTATATTTTAAGAGACTTGTTATAATTGATTCAAGATAACTTTCAAGTGGAGTTAAGGTTCAAGTATTGTCCAAGTGCCATTAGAAATTACAATAAGTTCGTTTTATATCTGGCAAATAAATTATGAAAATATTAAAAAACGCATTGATACTTTTAATAAAATTTTATTTATATTTAAACTACTTCAATTCATATGAGATTATTTACTAATTTTCAAACATACATATTAAAAATAAATTATAATAAAAAACGAATACTATTAAAACATTCTCCGATTCCTATTTTAAATATTATACTTGTATTTCCAGGCAAAAAGAATGAAGTTTGGTCAAATCAATCACTTTTTAATAATATTTTGATTCTTAATTTAGAAACAAAAAGATAAACATTATTATCAATTAAAAAACATATATTTCATGTATTTCTCTGATTTAATAATTTCAAGAGAAACTTAATTCCTGAATTAACAATTAATAAATAATAAAGATGTATTTTACTAAAATTAAAAATTATATTAATAAAATTTTGGAGAATAAACTCTGAATATTTTAATTTAGGTTTGATTAGAAATAATTCATTTATCACAATCAAAATAAATATATTTTGTGTAAAAGATACAGTATTACCTCACAGTCTGAATTATAAATTACTATGAATCTTTAAATATTAATAATGTTATCATAAATTTTAATTTGGGATAAAATTCGAAATTATGTTAGTTTGTGTGGAGTTTTTATGTACTCAATGCATCAGTTTGGTAATTCCTCAGTACTCACCATTTTATGATCCCACATTATGAATTTTGAGTTTCTTATAGAAAATATTGAATCTTGACAGCATGTTAACGAGTAATCAATTAAGATGATATTTTATTAGTAAGAATGCTCACCTTATTAAACACTAACCATTTAGGTCAAATTACAATTAAAATTGATTTGATTCTTAATTTAAAATTTTTGTGTTGAATTAAGTTGTTATTTAACTTAATGGTCGTATTTACTTGTCTAGTTTTACTGCGACAAACAAATTATGATGGCTTGAGGAACTTAGTATTGAGAAATTCTACAGTAAATTCTGTCGATTGGGCACACAGTAAAGTAAATGCTTTATTAATTTTTATGTTTTCATTAAATATTATTATATGCTTTATTTTTTTAATAATATAACATCAATTCGCACTTATACTCAAGGCTAAGATTAATCATTGCATGATTAAGATTTGTATATAATTCGAAGGATTTACTTGATCCCATTCTCAAAGGAAGTTGTTTTGCTGTTTAAGAATGCAATTACAGTTTTATTTATCATTTTAATAAATGTATTACTCATTTATACGCATGTTAGGAAGCAAGAAGATTAAGCAAAATAATAAAGTTAAATAATCCTCTTCAAAAGACAGTATGAACATTCATTTGGGAACAAAGAAAATCGTTAAAATTAGTATTAGCTCTACTTTCCTGAAATTTTCAACTATTTTAAATATAAAATTTGGAATCAATAATCACTTCAGTAAAATCAACTGAGATAAAGTTTACTTTCGTATTTAAAGTCTAGTTTTTTTCAAATAAAAACAGTTTTAGAAAAAAGGGACGTGGTTATGAATCTACTTTGAAGACCAGCAGCAAATCAAAAAACTGTAACTAAGTGTATCGATGTGGATGTTAACAGAGAATTGTTAGTATTTGAAGCAGACTTTATAATTTAGTCCATAGATGTAAATACATTTGACTCAAAGCTAATTCCGAGAAAATTTCAAAGATAGTACTAATGCTCATTATTGAGCGTTAAAAATATTTTTTATTTTTTCAATTATGCTAACTGACATTATGATTTATTTGTTGTTGAAAAGAAATAGGTAAATCTATTAATGCATCCATAAATATCTCACAATAAAAGTAAACAATTGAAAATATATACAATTCTATTATAACTCTATTTCAGATACTTAGTTTTGAGAATTAATCTAACTAATTAATAATGTAAATTATTAAATCAAGTTTAGCATCTTTTAGGAAAGACTGAAGTAGAGGCATTATAATAACTTACTAAGATTTGTGAGCACTTGACATCGATGGTGCAAGTAACTCACTTAATTATAGAACGATTTTCACTAAAAGACAACACACTTGAATTAACCGATTAAAGGATACTGATTCAACACCCTTCAGCATCTTATTCATTTTAAGTTTGTAAAGAACAAAGGTTGTTCTCAAATAATTTCAGGTGTATTAGAATCTATCCAACTTTAGTAATGTCAAAAGGAAGTCTTAATTTTTATACTCAATAGTACTTTAAAGATTAAGAAAGAGGAGTATATTACTAAGCTCTTAGAATTAAAAGAAGTTCAAGACTTGGCTAGTTAGTCTAAAAGTAGAATTCATACTTAAGAAAACATATAATCATCAAGCAGAATAAATAATTGGCTAAAAAACATTGAAAATCTATATAATATGAGAAATCACATAATAGACCCAACATCAAATATCATTTGTATGTCATTTCTTTCAAACCTCTACGACTCAATGAATTCCTTGCTATTGATAATAATCTTTAATATAGCAATATATTTCGTTAGGTAAACCATCTTTAAATATTTGACTCGAAAATTTTATATCTCTAATTTCTTTAAATTTTCAAAAATTCAGCTAACAAAATGCACACCTAGTTTATTTTTCTAAAGCTTATAATTAAAATTTAATTTTTGTAGAATCCTATACTAAAACTGTCTTATTTAAATACTAACATGTTTTTTTAATTTTATTTATAAGCAGAATAACATCAAACTGATTCAAGGAGCAAATAAAAATAAACGAATAGCTAAAATAAGCTGCGAATTGTTTTGCATTAACTCTCATTTGTTCTGCTCTAAGCATCTGATGTTGAAAATATATACTTATTTTTCAAACGTTTAAAATGTTGGTGATACTGCACAGATTAAGGGTTTCAGATAAACTTAGAAGAAGTATATTGAGTTAGGATCTTTGCCGCCTTTGATCTTGATCTTGTTGTTGTACACATTTACTTGCCTCACCTTTATATTGTGTCTGCTGATCTTGTCTGTGAAATTGCTGATCCCGCAGCCAGTTATGTTGTTATTGTTCAGGTCGAGCAGATGGAGCACCTTATTATCTTTGCCAAATCATTGAATCATTTCAAATATTGTAAGCAAATCATGATCTAAACATAAAACAAGCAAATTTTACCATGAATGTTACATTGATTAAATGTCAAACTATTAAGTTGATCTAAGTTATTTAGAATTTTGTCAAGCGAGGTAACTCCTCTGCAGTTTTTGAATTTCAAGCATTTGATAGAGTTCTTATCTACTTCTAAAAATATGTTTTTCAAAGTTTGTTGATTTGAGTTTTCTCCATCTCCGTTGAAGCTGATATTGCTGAATCCGAGATTATTGATACCCATTTTAATTAGAGCTATAATAAAATTTGTAAATCCATATTTTTCTTCAAGATCTGATGAATTATATTTGTCTCAATTGATAAAAGTAAATTCTTCAAGTGTATCAGGGAAAGACTTTATCATATTTATGAGCTGAAATTTTACTTCTTCAGGATTGGCAACGACTTTATTATCATCATCCTCTTCATCTGAATAGTTTTCATCATCATATCAACTATTGCTTTCAGATTTAACCTCTTCCTCATCCTATTTTATAATGATATTAATGCTTGAGAAAAGAAAATGTATAATCTTACCTCATCTCTTAGATCATCTCAAGAATCACTATATTTGATTTTCAGTATTCATTTTAAAGTATAGTATATTTTGAGACATAAAAAATTTTACTTTAAAATATATAAATCTATATTTTTCAAAAGTAAACGAATACTTTCTTAAATAAATTAATTTTATGAATAAACTATATTTTTTTAATAGAAAATATATGATAAATTATTTTTTAATTTAAAATAATTCATGTTTAATTAAAATTAATTTTATTCTTAAAAAATACTCTTGAATTTCTAATTCTTCATCAATTTCGTTGCTTATCTCTATTTCTTCAACTTGATGTGTCTGCATTTGGACTACAGAAAACTGAATATTCTTGACTTTCAATGGAATTTTCTGATATTTCAGAAAGCTATATTATCAGATTACCTTCTACTCTCGCTTCGTATTTAAAATCAGACCAAATGAGTTTGCGAATGCAGATAAAAGTTTGTTACTTTAGTAAGTCCTTGATTGTACTATGAGTCGTGTATATCTCAATGGTCTCTATCATCTTTTTATACACAATTGTGCATTTATCTTTAACAATTTTGAAGATCTCGTCATAGGCACAATCTATTCCAAATATTAAAGTAGCTGTCAAATATAAATTTAATAAGGCATCAACTTTTGAAAGCAAGAGATACGCGATAACAGACAAAGATAGATAACACAGGAATTCATATACAATTTAAATGCTACTAATCAGATATATATGATACAGATAATACATAGAGATCTATTCTGTAATCAAAAATGTTAGCAAGAGTCAAGTTTATGAGATAAATCAGACGTATGATCATTTAATTGCAGAAACACTTCATTATTATAAAGTTTAGGTTAAGTCTATATCTATCACCACTTAATTTGATGTATTGAATTGAAGATTCATAAGTAAATCAAAAATTGTATTCTCTAATTTACGTATTTCAAAAAATATAGAAAATGTGAGAATATAGAGATTACAATTATAATATTATCATCATTTTTATACTTTTGCCAACTCATTAGAAATAGTTTAATTCAACATGATGTAAACATCAATTTAGAGTAACTGTCTTTCTCTTTCAAAGTTAGTAGTTTGAATCTCTTTCATAGTAAGTGCTAATCTATGCTCAAAACATGTATGTTATCTAAATGCTAATACAATGAGTATTTTATTCATATGCTTTAAACAAAATTCAAATTTTATCTTATTTGTAGATTAAACTTATTTCCAAAACTACTCTGGAAGTGAAACGATTAGATCTGAGCTCTAACTCCATCACAATTTCAAAAAATAATTCTGATTAAAAAGTTATTCACGCTTGTAGTTTTTAATTTATTAGAATACTATTTAATGTTTAATTTAATCACTTTCAGAATTTTAAGGAAAGCCAAAATGTTGATTGAATAGCATTTATTCTGCTTGTTAAAATAATTATTGCAACAAATCTATATGTTTTTGCAGTTTGGGATTTTGGGTACAGAGAAATCTATTATTCGTTAAATGAAATCAAAATATAAATGCCATACTCATTTCCTTCATCTCCACTGAAGCACCGAGTAAAATGTTGTTGATGGTATAATCTATCTCAAATTTTTTGAGATTATCTAAGACAACTTTGTTCTATAAAAACTTGTTAACTTTTGTATTTTACTACATTTTTACTTCAAAATTCATAGAAAAAGCACTTCAATTAAACTATTTAGTCCGATGAAAAGTAAATGAATTCATTACAAAGTCAATTATCTTGTTGCTCTTTTTTAGTTCCTTTAGTTCTTTTTTGATACTATTTAATGCTCTCTGCATATTACTCTTTTTAGCTTCGCCTTCTTTAATAATCTATAGAGAGATAAAAAACAAAAAATTAAATGTAGATATTCGAACAATTATTTACTGAGTTTAGCTTGTCCTCAAGTTTTCTTTGTCAACTAAGTTTTGTATTTCACTTGTTTATTTCAAGATCTAAGCACAGTTATTAATTAAAGTTCGGGATATATAAATATATAACAGTGAATTCCTACCATTCTTATCAATTCGCTGAATATATTCATCTCATTTCCTATAAAATCTCTCCTCTTCTATTCTTCTTTTAGTTTCAGTTTCAACAATATTTTTATATCCTTTAATATTGAAATCCAGAGCAATTTGATTGCCTGCTTCTATACATAAATTTCTTTCTTCAATTCTTTTATTTAGTTGCTGTTTGACACTATTGGATGTAAACTTAGGGTATTCGTCAGTAAACTTGTTGATCATTTCTTCAATGATTTTAGCAAGCATACGAATATCTTCTCTATCATTGATTCTCTGTTCGCTGAATCTTATGATCTTGCATTCAAAATAACTCCGAGAGTTATTTGAAAGCAGCTCGAAAATTCTTTTCGCTTTAGAATAAAGCTTATCTTTATTATCTTCTCTTGTGAAATATTTGGTATTTTTAATTTTGTATTTAATCATTTTGAAGGCTTTTTCCATTTCGGATGATATTTTCAAACCAAATTGATCAGCGAAAGACTTCTCATCGTCTGAATTCATTTTCTAAATAAATTAAACCGATTGACATGTGCAAGAATACATTAAATTCGACAATAAATATTTGCGCTGTTTTAGTTCAACGTTTCCTTTTTATGCGAGCATTGTTGATTGCCGCTACACAGCAGAAGCAAATTTATTATTAAGTTGAAGGACATTTATGACAGAGTACTTTAAATATGTCCACTATTTTGGTAATATTTGAAAGATTTGTAAGGCTATTTAATCAGCATCTCTGTTTGTCTTCTCACGACAAAAATTAATTTCAAATATAAAATACAAACTTGATATTTTTGTAGTTTATCGTTAGCAATAGTCTTGCCTCAAGCGCAAAATATCAAATAGCTAATACAAAATAAGATATGCCTCCATTTACTTACTCTTAATAAATATTTTAATTGCGACTATTTCATTCTAAGTATAAATAAAGGGGTTTTGGGGTTTTGGGGTTTTGGGG
>JAQGFW010027785.1:0-14276 GCA_030463445.1 Euplotes aediculatus
CCCCAAAACCCCAAAACCCCAAAACCCCAGAGTCAAAAATCTATATTGAAATCAAATATTAAAATAAACTTTTAATTTAAATATTTTCAAACAAGCTTTAAATAAAATTTTCACAAAAATTATAATGCAAAATTTTTAAATAACTTTTCCTAAAGTAATGAAAATGCTAATATCAAAAACTATATTCGAACTCTTGCTAAATTGTAATTTAAATTAAAATCAAATTAAAGTGATTAACAACACTGAGAGATTAAATAGGAGCAAACGCTGAACTAAATATTCACTTCAATTATGAAGCAAGTAAATCGCAAACTTAATCAAAACATAATTGGGCTCAAACGTAAACAACTTAGTATTACTCCTTACCTTTATACTCGTCTTCCTCCCACTTTCCTTCGTTGAGTACTTGTCCGTCTGCAGAGTATAGAGTTCCTCGTCCATGTCTCTTAGACCAAATCCATTGTCCTTTATACTTCTCCCCGTCCCTGTAGTTAATTTCTCCTTGCCCTTTGCCGTCGTCCCATTGGCCTGTATACTTGTTTCCACCGAAGTAGCGTGTTCCCTGTCCGTAATAATTATCATCCTTCCATCCTCCTTCATATCACTTGACTCCAAATGAGAGGTACAAGATTCCTTCACCATTCTTCTTTCCTTCTTTGTACTCTCCAATATAGTAGCCTCCGATAGAGATAACTCTCCCTCTGCCATGTAATTTGCCGTCCTTCCAATATCCCTCGTATATACTCCCATTACTCCATACTTGTATGCCAATGCCGTGTGGAATATGATCAGTTCCTTGTTTCACCTCTCCTACGTAAATCCATTCATAATTATTGTGATTTTTTTCTTCGATGCATGTCTGAATGCGATCTGTGGTGCAGGGAAGTTGGTCGTAAGAAAACTGTCCCGAACTCTTGTGTGTATTTGAGCTTCTAGTGAACCAATATCTAAATAGGGAGTGAGATAATGGTGGTTGTGTGTGAAATGAAGCAAGAGGGAAAGTGTCCAACATAATGCAAGGTGTGTTTGAACTGATAGATCTTATTTTTGTATACAAAAAATCTCTATAATGAAAGATGGGTATTTTCAGGTGAGGAATTTAAGAAGAACAAAGAAAAATCTGGAAACCGAAGAATAATTGTATATGTTACAATTTCACGTAAAGCAAAATTCTCATTGATTTTCTTTTCAGCCACTGTTTGAGTCATTGGTAAACTATTATTGTCAAACCATATTAAAATATATAACTAAAATTAATGCTATATTTTAAGAATTTTTTATGTATTAGAAATTAATTTGAATTTTCGGAAACGGCATTCTTGCTTTATTTTGCAATTTATTTTACTCATGATATTTTATTTAAATAAATCATACGTAATACAATTATTTAAAGCATAAATGTAAAGTTATTAATAAAACTTTACTTTCACTCCAATTATTGTCTTTTTGTAAAGATTTATATGTTATAAATTTATTTATCATTTTATAAAATATTTTACTAACTAATTACCTGAATTTTATTTACAAGCATTATTTTTTTAATATTGATCAATCTAAATTAAAATGATTTTATTTTTCCATGTTTGCTGAAAAGAGCAACTTAACAATTTTAAATAAGTTATCGAATTTAAAATTTTGCAACTGATTAAATACATAATAATATATGCAAACTTAAAGTTTAAATAAAGAAATGACCAAATAAAAATAAACTAATAAGTAATCACGTCGTAATTTTAAATAGAAATTTTAGTACTGTGATTATTTTTATTTTCATTTTCATTTTTAATTTCATTTTATTTTTTAATTATTATCAATGCATTTTAAATTGAAAATATAAACATAAACAAGTGAAAATATTCACAAATTAAAATTTTTATTTCAAAGAAATTTTTAACTTTATAAATCATAAATGAAAATATAACTGAAAGCAAATATTTGTTGAAATCTCTTTAATCAATAACTTGTTGCTCTTTTAATTCCTCTCTTTTTCTATTTAAGCTTTCTGTGCTAATTGATATGTTTTGCATACTTTCGTTTTGTGAATAACTATTCAGAAATCTTTAACAAGCAAGTTGCTCTACCTTTGGTTACTACAAAACTCCAAATAAACGAATCGGTTGACATTACTTAAAATATTTAATTTAATTTGTTTAGCCTTTAATTTGAAGAAATAAGCAAACTTACAAACATTTTTTCAAAACTTATATGGTACATTTAAATTTACAGACAACTATGACTCAGATAATGCTGACATGATTATAAATTCTAGTGATCCTGACAACGAGTTTGCATCTTTTATCCTCTTTGAAGAAATTGCCAATGCGAATAAGTATGACTAGTTATGATGCTATCAATTAGACCAACTAAAAGGCTTCAATTCTGTATTTTTATTTACTTGCTTTTAACTCATCACAATTATTAAATTTCTTGATTACAAATCTCGAAGAAAAGAGAGGTCGGAAAGCATGGCTGATATTATTGATCTCTTCTTTAGCCATTATTTTTAATATATTACAAAATTGCTTCAACCTCCGTTGAAAACAGAGGAGGCAACATAGACTAAAAATATATTGAGTGAGATTTGGAGATATTCTAATTATTTTTAAAAAAATTAAGATAAGCTAGTTTTTATAAGGATAACGATGCCAAACAGGTATAAATTGAGAGTTTAAATAGGCACAGTAGCTGTGAAATAAAATTAAAACAGATCCACCTCATTCTCTTGGCATTAATCTGATTGAAAATGTATGGAGAATATCAAGAAAAAGTTTAAGGGACATGAATTAAAAAATATTAATGAGCTTAAATCACATGTGAAGAGGATTTATGATGATATTCTAATAAGTGCATTTTTGAACTGAATATATAGCGTCAAAGATAGTTATTGTTTATTTTTTATTATAAACAATTCTGATTCATTTATCTCCAAATGCATTTTAATCGCATTCTTCGTTTTAATTTCCATCTAAGTCAAGAAAATCAAGATTACCATAGCTTTTATGTCTATTTTTAGCATTTGACTATTATACATTTATTATCATTATTTAAATTTTATCTTATAATTTCAATAAAAATAAATTTTGGTTGAAATAAAAATTGCAATAGGAATTAAATAAAAAAACACTTTGATGACTTTATCTCTTTTTAAGATGCACTCATCTACTTACTTAAATTTCATAGCTTGATCAGAGTCTAACTTGAGCTTGTCAATATAAAACTGATCATCTTTGAGACTAAGCTGTTCTATAAATCAAGATTAAAGTAAGAGGTAATTCAGACCTTGACAATTAACTAAGTTCGGATAAAATTTACAACTAATTGAATCTAAAATGTAGTTAAAGTTTTTAGTGAATAAAAATAACAAAGAATTTGCTAAAAATAACATTAGCATAAATTGCATTATAGCTCAGCAAGTCTTTCTTGTTTTTATTTGTATTTAAAATATAACTTAGGTAATTCTTAAATAAACTTATATTTTTACGATAACATAAATATTTAAAAACAAGATTTTGATAGAAAGTTTTATTTAATTTGATATATCAAAAGTGAAGTCAGTTATCTGCTTGTTATAAAAATTAAATTGATATCATATTAAATTTTAACTTGAGTTCTAAGGTTTAGTGAGAGATTTTTGTAGATCTAATCTCAATTCTTAATTTCTTTATTATTTAATATTTAAACATAATAAAAATATAATTTAATTTCTTAATTGAAATTATTTTTTAAATAATATATTACTCATATTAACAATTATTTTGAATTAATAAAATTTCAAGTATTAATTTTTATAAATCTATCATTTTTTAAACAGAATACATAGTTTATTATTTTAATTTATTATGATAAATATTGTAAATTAAATATTAAAATAATTAAGATCAATTAAAATTCTCTATTTAGATTTTAATCGTTTGAGATTTCATTTGATATTATTTATATTTTAATGATTTTAGATTCATACTCGTTGAATTGCTAAAACTCGATACAATTTATAATTTAAATATGAATTAATAAAGCATCGCATTTAAATTACTAATCAATTATTTTAAAATACATTTTTTTACATCCTAATAATTTTAATTATTGAGACCTCATTAATTTCATGATTTTAATGATTAGTTTGTCATTATTAATGAAAAATGTTTTTTTTATATTTGCTCGAATGATATATAGCCTTCTATTGTAAACTTACATCAAATATTCAACATTTAATGATCAATAATTAAAATAGTAAAATTGATTACCAAGAATTTTATGATTCTCTTTTACAATCTTTATTTTCTGTTTATCTCATTTTGTGACTTCAACAACCTATGAAACATGATTAGCAACTTGAGGGCAGGCAGCATTAAATTCAAAGTTGATGGATGCAATTGATTTGAATTCGCTTATGACATCGATAAGGTGAATATAATCGGCAACTTATTTCAAACAACCAGATAGTCTTTAATGGCATCTCGATCTAACCGATGTCTTACTATTTGAATCTGATAATTGTGAAATTCAAAGTTATAAGAAGTTAATACAAGTAGGCTCTCAGGATATTTGAGATTTTAACTAAATATTTTGTTTGCTCTAAAGCATCAACATTTTGATGATAATTTGGGATTGAATTAATGATTTATATGCATAGGAACTTAATTTCAAGCACTATTAAATGCAGTGGTGACTCATTAAGAAAGTGAGGAGATTACTATTGATTATTAAAAAAGATTCAGCTTTACAAAAGATTGTTTGTACAATTTAATTGAACAGCAAGTGTCCTAGCATAATCTCCTTCACTCAAACTCCATTCATCTCCCTCATTTTGATAGCGTTTCTTATTCAATTGTACCATTAAAATTTATAAATTATTAAAATTTGAAAGTTGGAATGGACTATTAGATGAAACTGATATTTAAATAATCAATTAGTTAATCAACATAGACTAAGAGAAAGTTATAAATCATTATCAAAGTTATTTTATATAAGTAAAAATACATTCAAATTAAATGGTTATTGATGAAGTCAAAATCAAATAACTTTTCGGATAAAATATAGATACTCAAAAGCCTACAAATAATTTACTAATAGATAATCAAAAATAAACGAATTAAAGGAAATCAAAGGGCAATATTCATATCAAGAGAGTGACAAAGATAACTCAAAACAACACTTCATTAATATTCTTCCAAAATAAACGTCAAGTTAGCTCAGGAATATCTTAATAATCATAAAATAGCTACTCTTAAATAACTTAAATATTACCAAATCCTAACCCTATCAAAATGATGAAGAAAATACAATTGAAAATTTTATAATTAAATATTTTAACATATTCGGAGTTGATAGTACCATTAAATCAATATAAGGAGAAAATAAATCAAGAGTAAAATAATAACTTAATTGATTCAATTACAGGTTGAATAGCTGAATGAATTCATTAAGATTGAAAATTTTGAAAAATGAAAAATTTTCTGTTTTTATAAATCAGTCGTCAGGAATCCATATAAATTGGAAATCTGAAAAGTCTATAGATTTCCTTAGAAGATCAATGCATCTAATTCAGCCGAGTAATGCTTGAAGTTTATGACGAACTTTTACATTTGAGCTCAGAAATAATTTGGTCGCAATTGATGACTTAATTAATTAATTCTGACGAAAATATAGCTCATTCAAAATAGGTTCAACTTACAGTCAATTATTTATTTATCATTTTTTGTTACAGTATTCTCATTATTATAACTTATCTATTATTAAATTATTTTAGTCAACACTAAAATTTATTAACGATTTAATTCAAAATCTCGCCATGTAAGACATGAATATATAGTCATTGAAATTGTTTCTCTTTAATTTTAATTGGATAAAGTAGTTCATTTTATATAACATACTTGAGGATCTGAATGGATTATTGATTCCTAGTTCGCTTTAGATCCAGCGTACTTCATCCAATCAAGATATTAAAGTAGCTCCTCTGATTAGTAAACGAAAGAAAGTTCAAAAAACTAATTGGGCTTTTAAGTAAATAATGACAACATAACGATTTAAAAACTTAGCAATAGAAGTAGAGAAAAATTCAAATCGACAATTGAAATTTATTATTTAAATAGAATAATAATTTTTTATTGAAGATAATAATTATATTAATAGGACTCAATAAAACTAAATAAAAATTTTGGTGACAACTTTTCATTTAAATATTCTTTATAGCACAATGTAAGTATAAAATATTTACTATACTTTATATAGTAAATTTTTAAGAGAGCGAAAATTCAATTCAAAGATATCATACATTTAAATGCATAATCATCAATATTTGCTCAACATCTTATGTAATGCTTCTCATCTAAATTACTCTGAAACTATTATATGACATTATGTTTAATCGTTCGAGGATTATTACTCCTAATTTTATCATATAAAAGTTTCCTGACAATCAAAGTATGAGAGAGTAAGATTTCAATGTTATACTTCTTCTTTTATTTGATACAGAAGTCATTGAAATGGCAGATATAATAAAGTCATCACTAATTTCTAATCGTTATGAAATTCTTACATATTATGATTGAGATCATCAGCTCAGATATGCAAAATATGATATGAGTTAAACTTAAATCTAAAGATTATTTAATTTAAACTCTATAAAAGTAATTCGACTCTTTTTCATAACAATCTATAAAGATGACTAATATTTTGTTAAAAATATATTATTTATTTAAAAATATTTATTCAATACGCTTTGCACTAAAAAGACTATAAAAGACTATATCTCTTGAAATTAACTCTACTAAAAATGACTAAAGATAGATGAAGCAGATGCTTATCAAAAATTAAAATATAAATGAATACTTGAACGCTATTTAATAAAATTTAATGTATTTTAATATTCTGAAAAAAATATCCAGTAAAGCCTTTACAAAATGAATTTCTTTTATTTTCAATAACATCTAAAATTGAGGAAGTTATATTAAAAGCCTTAATTATAAGAAAAGTAACTAATTAGTTTAAAATATCTTCAACCTGGTTTATTATATTTCATATATACTAGAATTAACGCGAACACAATATTATCTCCCTTCATATTACTGTTGGAAATTTATTAGGATTTTTACAGATATAATTTGCAATAAATTTCAACAGCTCAATCTTACTCAAAAATTATATTTATTATAAAAAAATATATTCATAATTAAAAATGATGGATTCTTTATTATAAGAACGAATTATTTATAAAACTTTAAATAAAATTAGATATAAACTTTTAATCTTTTATGCAATCGCCATAATTTTTATCAATCAATCCTTATTTTTGATATATAAAATATTCAATTGATATTTCTTAATAACTAACTAGTTGGCCATGTGAAGTTAGACATCCTTTATACAAATTATATTTAGCTTCACTAAGAAAACTTAACCAAAAAGATTTATTTGGAATGTTGCTCCTCTATTTTGTTGCTAATAATATCTCCAAAATCCAAATTTTCAAAGAGATATTGATAAAAAAGTTATAGTAATATAAATAATTAAAACTTATTTTTAATAGAGAACTGAAAATGTGATTTACTAAATTATATTTAATAAACTTTTTAAAGGATTTTAGCAATTAGAATCTCAATTCTTAGCTAACATACACAACGTTGCTGTAGGACTTTATAGAATTCATTTGAACTAAATGGTAAATAATTTAAAATTTTGAAATTTCCATTTAAACTATGCTTATTATTCTTTTATGAATCAAATAGGAAGCGTATTAATCTGATAACCCAAAAATTTTGATTTTTTTACTGATGTTTTTTAGGAAAAAAGATAATAACCTTATCCTTATTGAGGAAAATTATAAAAATTAATACATAAACTTACGGTAAAAGCAAAGTAAGAGCCATTTTGCCTTCATCAGTGATTAGCAATTTTAAAATAATGTATTTTGTGCTTCTTAATATATATTATTTTAAATTGTAACAGATATTTTTATTACCAAAATATATTATTTAATACATTAAATAAAATAAAAACTTACAAAAATAGAAAATAATTTAGATAAAGTTTGCTCTATCTTTTTGTTTGAATAACCTAATTTAATTCTCAATATTTTTTATTGTTGACTCCATACATTTTGTTCCATTTTTAATCAAAATATTTTTGCTTTATTTTTATTTGAATTTCAAACTTGTTTATTATATTTTCTTAAAGTTACTCTCATTTAAATTTAAATCTATAACATATCCCAATATTTTTATTAAATTATAATTTATCACAGAATTTTTAGTTTTTAATTCTATGATTATTTATATCACTTATTTGCATCTTTTAAAATAGTTTTTTGAGATTTAGGATTTTATTAGAAATATATTTGGTAATCAAAGACAATTTTTTTGCTAAAGTTTTAAATGAAATTCATTGTACTTGATAACTCTCTTTCATACTTCTTTCTTTTTACAAATTTATTGAGTGTTTTTATTTATTAATTATTTTCAATTTTTCATTTATTAAATGCTATTTATATCATCATAAGATGATATCTTATAGAATGAATATAGTTTAATGCAATTTATATTTTTTAATGATTATATCACTATTACATTCATTCTCAACTCTACAAAAATGATGGACTTCTTTTAAGTAATTAATTTTTATTTTTTATAGAGATATATCTAATAGTCTTTTGATAAACTTTTATTCAATTTCAATTACTCATTCCGTATAACATTATCATTAAACGTATAAAATGATCTTGATAATAATTTTTAGATTACCTTACTTCATAAATTTAAATCATCTTTTATTATTTATTTTTTAAGCTGAATACTTTTGTTGATTTTAATTTTTATATTGAAAAATAATATTAAAAAATTATCTAATCTATATTTTTATCAACAAACTTTTCAAAAATTTATTTTGATCTTCTATTTAAATTTTTTCTACTTTTTGGAAAAGTTTTAATATTCCGATTAGACTCAATTGGTAAACTTTTTGACTACCTTTTCTCTTTAAAAATATTAAATTATGCTATGATGCTTTTATTTAGTTTTAGTTGTCTTATCCTAAACTGAGAATCAATTTTCATTGGAGGAATTATTTTCAATAAAATATTGCTTAGTTCAATTATTGCTTTAATTTATTGTTATTCATTTTTATTTATGACATTTTATTTTTATATTAATAGAAGATAAAACTAGTTGTTTTTCAAATATAAGTTCTATGCCTAATTGAGTATATTATTTCTAATCTAATGATATTTTACTTGACTGGGAGTCTATTGACCCTTCTGTTTCAAATTAAAGTCTCTCTATTTAGTTACCATTCCTAATCTGTTAATTTTACGACTCAATTTGTATAATTATTATTGATATGATTCTCAAGGCCAAAACCTACCCAAAATGACACCATTACATACTTTTAACTTTGATGCCAGCACTGGCAAATGTTAAGCCTTTAATATTTATCACATTTTTAGAGTTGATATTGGAGTTATAAATGCTAATATGAATGTCAATGAAAGATTTAGCCAGACTTCGGTTTTTGACTTATTAAATGCTTGGTGTGCCTAATAATTAATAGCAGATTACTTGATTCGATAAATAACTCTAAATTAACAAAATAATTATTTAATTATACAATTTTCTATTGTTTATTTTTTAATCAATTATGCTCAATCATCTTTATTTTTAGCTTAACTATTATTCCGAAAAGTTATAAATAATTTACTTTGGTTTTGGCTTGAAAATAAATAAGTATTTAACAAATTAGCATCAATTAAATCATTACTTTACTAATAAAAAATCATTACTGGAGCTATTGACGATAATAAAAGATTTTTAGAAGGCACTATATATTGTATACCTTTTTAGTATTTCTATAAAACTTATAATATACTTATGGTTTTGATATTTAATTCTTAAAGTTATTAAGCATGAGTAAGTAATACTTATTAATCAACAAACAATATTACAAACTTTTTGTATTTAATTAATACAGAAATAAAACAGGAATGACGAAGTTAAGACTTTAATGATTATCTCAAATAATATAAATAAAAATCATACTTAAATAGAGCTAAATATTAAAAAGTAATCTTACAATCTCTAAATATTCTTGAATAGCATCAACATTTTCTTTGAGTTTTGAGGTATTCATTTTAAATAGTTCGCCATATCCCTTTACCAGTTGACTACAGGCTTTATGATTTTCTTTAAGATCTATATGGAGGATTAAGATAAAGGTTATTTAAAATAATCAAAGTTCTCAAAATAATCGATCTATAAAATTGTGGAGTAATCAGTAAAGCTCATCTTCTGAAATTTTTGAGTTAATTTCTCCGGTTAAAATAATTTTATTAAATAATAAACAGAGTGACAATTAAGTCCTAAATGATCATCTCACATATAGACTATGAAAAAGATATGCAGTGATAGTTTGCTGGCTTTCTAGTATCTTCTGTTAGAAAATAGTACATATTTAAGATAAAGGATGAAATCAGTTATACATCGTCAGACTTTTAATAACGATAGGCCTGTAAAAATAAGTATAATTAATGAATAGCCGTCTGAATAAGCAATCAACATAAATTGCTAATTCTCCACAATTGAGATCAATTACAAACTTAAAATTGCTTTAAATATTTAACTTTAATTGAAGTACTTGAAAAAATAACAAGTTATTTATTTTAGATCTTATTTTGAAAATATAAATACTAAAAGTAATTTTCTTTATAAATTGTTAGAGTTAATGATAATGATACCAATTATAGAACAGACAACTTAAAAGAAAGCTAAGTATAAAATAAATATTTACTGAGCAACGATTATTTTAGGGATTAATGAACTAAAAACTCTCTTCTCAATTCATATTTTTGAAATATTCACAGCTCTATTACAATATTGTTTTATTCAAGTTGAATACAAATGTAAAGTTTAGCATAAATAAAATATAAATTGAGCAAGAATAAAATGTATTTTATCACGATAATTTAGTAAGATTTAGAATCATTTAGCATATCAGATTTTTAATTGTTTATGATATTCATCATTTCTTCATAGTTGAATTAGTTTGAGTATGAGATCTCTCTGATTTAAGTAGATATATTTTGAA
Source organism: Euplotes aediculatus (assembly GCA_030463445.1). Lineage (NCBI taxonomy): Eukaryota > Ciliophora > Spirotrichea > Euplotida > Euplotidae > Euplotes > Euplotes aediculatus. Next base: position 11,074 of record JAQGFW010027785.1, read on the forward strand.
ATGATACATAATAACTTTCTAACGTTTACTTGATTACAAATTCTTTCAACATAATATCTTTGGAGCTATTTGTATTTGGGAAACAGAATTTTTTAGTTAATTAGATAATTCAAGAGTGTATTCATGAGTATTTCGTGAAGGATATAATGTAACAATTCATGATTATGAACATTCAGATTAATAGGAGCTGACAAAATAAATGATCACTTAGATTCAAAGCCAAGAAAAACATTAAGCTTACTTTTTATTAAAATTTAAATTATTTAATTTTAATTGAGTCAACCTTGTTTTGATTATTTCGATGTTAAATTTTTTTTTAAAAATAGCTTCTTCAAGAAAATATGATATTTTAAGATGATAAAGTTCAAATTTACTTAGCAAATATTAGATGATACATTGGTAATATTTTAAAAGAATTTGGAAATGAAAATTTTAGTGTTTCTACTTAAAGTTTCAAATTTTCTTTTTTCTTTTTGCTTTTTATATTTTTCTTTTTCTATTTAGTTTGGAAAGCAGTAAAAAGAAAGTATCCTAAAAAGCACAAGAAATTTTCATTTCCAAGTTCATTCAAAATATGATCAATGATTACTCAAACTGTGCTTTGGAACTTGGTATCAAGATATCTTCTCATAAAATCAATCATAAAAATGAGCATTAATGTTTTATAATCTAGCTGAACTAATCGATTAAAAACTTATCAATTTCAAAAGAAAGAAATGCACAAAACTGATGTACTTATTTTTATCGAGAAGATTTGAGTGAAGATGGCGCATGTCAATCGTATTTATATTAAATAAAATTTTATTTTAAGATACTTTAATAAATACTCAATAATAATAGAAATAAACAAGAAAGAATAATCAAATTAAGTTGTCTCACTAAACAAGTTGGGGTATCTGAAGAGATACATCTAGGATCAATTTTAATACTTTTGCTGATCATTATATACATTTTAACTTTAACATGTTTAAAAATCAATTGACTTATCATTCAAAATAATCAATTAGTTTTCTCTAAGTAACACGAATAATAAAAAACTTGAGGTTTTCAAAAATGTGCTCAATTCAATTTGGAAGCTCCATTGAAATTTTAAAAAAAGTTGATTCTTATACTCATATTAGATTTAATCTGGGTGCTTAACTGAAGTGCTATATATAGAGCATATCTCTCTTATTTCAAGTAAAACTATTGTCTTGTTTGAACTGAAGGATTTAAATTTGTAAATTTTTAGAATCTTTAATAAGATTTTGAACTAAAAGTTGAACTGCAAAAAGCTTCTGATTTAGGATCTCATATGACTATTGTACTATAAGTAGCTGAAACTATATGCTAACTATTGCTGTAGATATGAGCCAGAAAGGACTACGATACAGATTTGTATCGAGAAAAAATCTAACCTATTTAATAATTTATTCGATGGATAGAAATTTTCTTTACCATTTTGAAAGCTTGATTGAACTTCTCCTATAAAAATAAGTTAGAAATAATATGAAAAAGATTTAGTTATCTTGACTGTCATAATTCACTCTAATTAGCATATTGATATTATATAAACTAATTGAGTTTATTTCAAAATATCTTGCTAATTTTTAATTTCAAAATTTCAAAATTTTAAGATATTTGTCTAATTTCAAATAAACTTATTAAATTAATCGTTAATACTTTATATTTTTTGTCTTATAACTATGCTGAGTTTAATGAATAAAAAGGATCTATTATTGAAATAGAAGAGAAATTACAAAATATAAATTTTAAGTTTAAGTTTTATGAATTTATAAATTTTATCAATTCAAATTATTTAAAATCTAATGTTATTCAATATAAATTACGTCATTATGCTTTTATCATAATATTACAATCATTAGAACTATTATCATATGTACATTTATATAGATGACTATATCAATTTACAAATTTAAAGAGAGAAAAGAATCAATGAAGTTTTGGAATCATATTGTATACAATATTTATTTGAAGTTTTTTTAATTTGAAATAAATTTTCTTTAAAACCAAGCAAATATTTTACCTATCTCTAATTTAAAATTTTCTTTTATTTTTTCATTCGAACTTTTAATCTTTTGATAAATTTCATTAATAAATGATTTAATTTTCTCAATTGAGCTGCTTGACTCTTTGACCAAATCATCAATCTTCTTCTTTAGTTCATCAGCTTTCTTTTCTAACTCTGTCTGTCTTTCTTCGTTATTTTTGGCAACATTTATATTTTCCCTCATTTCTTCTTGCTTCTTTTGAATAATATCAATTTCTAACTTGTGCGCTTCAAGATTGCTCTTTAGTTCTTTTTTATGTTCTTCATTTTGCTTGTTATTCTTCACAGCTATTTTCTTATGTCTTTCAACTTTTGAGATGATATCTCCGAGTTTTGATCTTTGCTCCTCCTTCATTTCTTTAAACATGTTGAGGACCAGTTGCTTAAGCTCTTCAATGTCTGATTTTGCACGTTTAGCCTCTTGACTGATTCTGTTATCAACTGCCGCGAACTTCTGTTCGGACTGCAGCTTTGCAAGATTAACTCTGGAGTTTATCTCTTGCGCAAGTGCCTTGAGTTTGTTTTCTCAGAAGTCCATCTCCTTCTTTTTAGAATCTAAATAAAACTGGGTTCTAATGCCGTAGATCCCCATTTCTCCAGAGTCATCAAGCTTGTTGGGCACGATTTCTCATATTTTAAGTTTTTGAATGTAGTCAGTGTAGAATGAGTATATGTGGGACTCCATTATGCTTTTAGCCAAACTTTTAGTCTTTTTTACAAAATCGTCAACATTAGTGCAGCCAATTTGATTTCTTTCAACTTCATCTTCGAGTGCTTTGATATTATCTTGAATATGGCCTATTTCCTCTCTAAAATCTTTTTTTATTCTATCAATTCTTGTTTTCATCCCTCTCTCTTTCATTGTTTCAACTAAGCTCTTCAGAGTTTCAAAGGCATGATAAATGAATCCTTCTCCGTCCTTGATATTTACATTGCAGTCGTAGTGGAAAACAGCAGTGCACATGTTGCATACAACAACCTTGTCAGTCAATCAGGTACCTGAAGCATTCACAGTGCAATTATGTGTCTGACATAGTCTCCGGTTGGCTCTTTCTTTCGGCTGGTTTACCTCCATACTAAAACTTTATTTAATATTAACTAGTTTCAATTTGGAGTTTATGTACTGGGGTTTTGGGGTTTTGGGGTTTTGGGG
>JAQGFW010027794.1:0-19217 GCA_030463445.1 Euplotes aediculatus
AAATAAGACCTTCAGGACAGAGTCAATCAACACAAGACCTCAAAGATAATATTAATAATTTCTCAAATGGTGAATACTACAAAGAATTCCGTAAAGAAGAGTACTGTGAGATGGTTAGTGAGCAAGAAGCCCAGTATTCTTTTGGCAGACACTCCCTCACCCACAAATTCACACTCTACCTCCCTTTTATTTTATACTGGACAGTTCAAAGTAGAGAATTAACATATAATGATATTGGAGAGATAGATTCAGTCGATAGAGATGAACTTATCAAATTAGAGATTAGTGGGGTTAAAAATATTTATGACCCAGTTGTGCTGTATTTCGGAGATAAAACTGAATTAAAAATTAGCAAGCCCATAGACACTCACACAGAATACACACTCTTTACTTATTTAAACAATACCAGATATTACTTGGCACGGGGGTCAAGATACAATACAGATGATGGGAGTGAACGATATTGACTTGTGCTGACATCAGTTAAAAATAAGGATATGATAAAAGGTGATAGATAATAAAGATTATTATTGACTTATATTTGCTGTTTGCGCACTAACTATTACCATCGTTAAGTATCACCCATTTGTATACTCAATTGTAATTCATTTATATTTTAATTATTAGTTCAAATTGCAAAAAAGAATGAATTACCAAATCCGCATAAGGTTACAACAGACAAGTAAGTTATATTGATAAATAAACTAAAATTTAAATTAGGTTTTGATAAACTATAGTAGTAATTTATAGAATTACGACTATCTTATTGAGTATTAAATTTCATGTTTAATGCCACTTATTTTAAATTATTATTTGTTATATTAAGTAATCATACATAATTTAAATATTAGTTTATACTTATTTAATAAAAAATCAGAAATTATTAATAATTATGCAGTGAAGACATATATTATAATATTATTAAAAATATTTTATCGATAACATATTTATTAAATAAAGTGAGCTATAATTGAATAATTTCAAACAAAGATATCTTTGATTGTTGGTCTAAATTATCATCAAATAGCTGGTACATATTGTGAGTTGGATCAAAGTATTACTTAAAAAACGAAATGTGATTCGTAAGAAGTCAAAATGATTACGGTCAGGTAATTATTAGATTTAAGGAAACTAAAGCTATGAAATCATCGAGTATAGAACTTTAAAAAATAATATTTCACATTTTGTATAAAACAAGTAAAAATAATTAATTTTTTTAAACGATGTTTAATTTTTATTATTAAATAATTAAATTTATTTATTAAATTATATGAATATTTTCAAATTTAAAAGATATTTGAACAATATTTTATTTTTAATTTAATATTCAATAAAAATATACATTTTTAACTAAAATCTTGAATTTATTCAAGTTGACTTTTATAGTTTTAATTAATATTTATTTAGAATAAGTATTGACTAAAGCAATGATCTTTAAATATTGTGCTATTTAAATTACAGCATTATAATGAAATTTTATTTCTAAACTCAATGAAATAAACATTTGGACAAATGCATATAATTTATATCTATAAGATCTAATCGAATATAATTATAAAAATGCACAGCTATCAATTTAATACTTACTTTTATGCTATTTAAATAAACCAGGTAAAGACACAAATGTCAAAATAAAACTTAATTTTGATTTGCTTGATTCTAAATTAGCAGCATATTTAGTTTATATTAATTTATTATTTTATAAAGGCTAAGGGATTGAAAGCATTTAAAATGATATTCAGGTCTCTGGATAAGTGATATCGTTTCAATTACTTTTCTCTCTTGTATGTTGGACTCTTTAGACATAAACATTTTGATAATCTACTGATAATGATTTGTTAGAAGTAAATAGAGCAGATTAATGCGAGACTGAATCAATATTTTATAAAATATTTACATATTCAGCAAGAAATCAAATCTCAAACCTAAAAAAATCCCAGTGTTGAGTGAAAATTATCAATACATTACGGATAAATATGAATTGATACTAAAATACGAATATATTGTTAAAATTTATTTTTTAAAAAAATTGCATAAAAAACAAATATATTAAATAGGAGTAGGAAAGTATGCATAATAAATAAAATAAATACTCAATAAAAGCATTGAAATAGACTCTATACACTGATTAGTATATTAAATTTGCTATAATTGAACTGCTCGTTTAGAATCTAATGTTAAATAAGTATTTAGTATTTATGTAAAAGTAGGCTGTATCAATTAATAAATAAAAGTTTATCATTTTAATAATTGAATTTCAAAGTCTATAAAATTTAAAGAATAACTCATGAAAAACAAACTTCTATATCTTTTCGCTACTAATATAGCATTCTGTAATTAACACAACTGATGAGATTCTTAAATAAAAGTGTGATTTAGAACTCATGCTAAAGAAATCGTAGTATTTCTTTTTTTCTTTCTAAATTTACTTAAAATTATGGTATTACCTTGAGATTTTTGCTGAGGGAAAATAGATTTTTAAATGAAGATATCTAAATTCTATTAGCGGAAATTTTAAGGTGATTCCTTAACTTTCTGTAAATTCAGAAGAATGTAAAATGGCAATATTTTATAAATTTTTGAAAATTAGTTCAAAACCAAACTTCTATATATCATGCCTTCTGAGTAATGCAAAACATAACATATTTGAGAATTTATGTGCATATACTATTTTTTCTGGAATCCTCGAAGGACTCTATAAAATTTGCTTTAATATTTAACTAATAAATTTTATTATTTCAAAATTATTTTATAATAAAAGGATTGTTTAATTTTAATGAATTCATATCAATATTCATTGTATTTAATTTTATTATTTCTCCTTCATTTTCTTCATATCTATCATTTTTATTTTATTCATCTTTTTCGTTACTTTTAATTGTAGCCTCTCTGTTATCTTTTTATTTTAATCTTCTTTATGCTTTAATCCTTTAAAGTAATATATTTTCTCCTCGATTTCCTCTAAAGTATTAAATTCTTTTACTTACTTCTTTCTTCTTTTTGTGATAATTCTCATATATGTGTTGAAGATCTCTTGTCTAAACATAATACCTATTTTTGGTGTTATAAAGGTTGTTGCTCCTTAAAGTCAAGTGATTACAAAATTAATTTATTTAATGGTCTCAAATATTAATAAAGAAGAGAGTTAATTTTCCAAAAAACTCTAAATTCAAAGTTAGGAAAGTACTTTTCCTTATTCCTACTTGTGACCAAAAGCGATATCAGCTTTCCAGAAGATCTCAAAATGAAAATTGGATTTAAGCCTTATTAATGGTTTATTCTTATAAAGTCAAGATGCTCAAAATAATTAGAAAATCATTACTTCATTAACGCCAGTGCTGCTTAACTGTTGGAGGTATGTCAATTATTCAATCCAGTTGACTTGCGAACGAACGGAAATATTGATTTTGACACTCTGCTTTCCTTTCGAATTTCATATAACCCCACTCATTTTTCAATTCCAGAACTCTTTTGATGTCAACGAAAGTAGAGTACAGTGCTATATCACAATTCTCTGAATCAGTATTTATAAATTGTATCCTTATACGTAGAAATTATTACAAGTGTCACATTAATGAAAATTTAAACGAAATCTCTTGTTGTTATTGAATGTAATCAAATAGTGAGCATTATAGTGTGTTGAGCTAAATTGTTAAATAAAGGACTTAAATGATATTGTAAATATCATTAGTTATAGTATTTGGAATTGAGAGCAAATAAGCATATTAAATGCATCATTGATTCTAAGAAAGCAAACTATAAAAATATAGCTTTCCTTGTGTAATCCACATTTTGATGTTGATTTGATATGATCTCCACATTTGTACAACTTATTAAACTAACAAAGTATGCATTTTGATTAAGTATTAAATTATTTAATTTGTGATTGAAGCTTTAACGATAATTTGAATAATCTTTCATCAAGTTTTTAAATCATACTTTATATTCAAAAAACTAATATTACCATGTAACTTTACACAATATTACAAACTTTTAATATTACAAGATACTTAGCAGTATTTAAGTAAAATAATATAAATATACAATAGTCGAGCTCTAATAAAATGTATTGTATTTCGTCTAATTAATTACAACTAAGATAATATTTTACTTTATATAGTTAATTAGTGTTACTATACATTATTAAATCATCAGCCAAATTTACAGAAAATCATTTTTTGTCTTTCTACCTATAAACCCTTAACAAGAGCAGGTGTTTGTTAATGATTTTCCAAAAGACAATGATAAAAATGGATAATAAATTCAGTTATTCAAAAATAATGAATTTGAGATAAAATTATATTAAAATTGCAGTTATTATAACTTCATTAAATTATCAACATTATAATCAATATTGAAATTATAATTATTTATGCAACAAAGTTTGTAATCAGAATAACTTTTAAATCTATATTTTATAATTATGATAGGTGATGGTAAAAAATAATGCATTTTAAGGTAGTTCTATTAAAATACCAAAAACATTTATCTAAGTCCCTTAAAGATCAATATTTTTCAAAAGTTAAGGTAATTAAGACAACAGTTAAAAAATTTGAATCGGTTTTAGAAGAAACCCATTAATTATTATTTACATAGAGAAAAAATTTCACTAATAAAAATAAATAATAAGTTTATTGAGTTTGGCTGATTTGATTAAAATTAATTTGGTTAACTTGAATAATATCTAAAAATTAGATATATTATATTTTATATAATTAAAATACTAAAAAATTATATTAATTGTATCAAATCTCAATGTATTAGCTAGCAAAGAGTAAAAGAATCTATAAAGCAGTTGAAGAAATAATTGATAGAATTAATAATAATTATTCAAAATCGATTTGAATAAAATGAATTAATTTAGGCTCTTCAATAGGAACTTTATTAGTCTGTACTTCTTAAATTATTAAAGAATGGAAATCTGCTTAAATTTATAAAATTAATAAGTAGGAAAAATCGTCAGCCTCAAATATTTGGATAAAATAAAGTTAGTGTTGTTAGCTTTATAAAGTTGTATATTAAAAATATATGTAAAATGCTTTTGGCTAAATTTTTCTCAATTTTGTGGGTTAAACAATAGGTTTTGCAGTTGCACGATTCAGTTATTATGCATTAATTATTCTAATTAATGTATCATTTATATAGTTTTATTAATTTCTTAAATCACTATTTATTTTTATTACATAATGTCTTTACTTTACAATTATCTTTTTATCTTTTTTCTCTTCGTCTTAAACAAGGTAAAGTATTTCATTTTATTAGTTATTCGCTAAAGATTAAATTATAAAAATCAAAATTTTATACTATAACACAAATGATAATTAATGCCTATTTGATTTATACAAAAGCTTAAAAACTTAATAAAAAAATATCATTATAAAAAAAAGACAAAATATTTGTAAAAACTTAAATAGTTATAGTTTTAAATAAGATTGAGTATAATTGAAACATGCAAGACTGATCTTTATCTTTTAGTTTTGTTTAATTTCAAAAACATTCTATTTTAAATTTAATATGTACTTAATTAAAATTATCTTGAAAACTAAAATATTAGTTTATTTAAAATTCATATAAACCTGTCGTGGACTATATTTAATATCACAATTTTATTAACACTCAACTTTATTAAATAAATTTTTAAATAAAATAAACAGTTTATTAGGATTATAATTTAAATACTATATAATGTGAATTTATGCTAAAAAATATAATGAGTGTACTTGCAAAATAATAAATTAACAAATTAATAAGTATTTCAAACCTTCCATCTAAGTTAAAATTTTGCTTAAACTGTAATTATTAAAATAAGCCTTCTTTAGTCAAATAAATGCTATATTTCAATTGGACATTTTCGAATCAACTTTGCCTATATATTTATAAAATTAAAAATATGTTAATTTGGAATTGCAGTTGACAATGAATTAATAAAATATGCATTAAATGCATTTGAAGCTAAGCCTATCGTTAGTTGTAATAAAACTGCACAGCTAATTTTAGTTATAGACTAAGTCTGTGCTCACTCCCAGGAACTTGCAGCTTGCTGCCTTTGATCACTTCCACTTGATTCCGCCACACAACTTTATTACTAAAATTAGGTTTTACAAACAGCATTTTAAAATATGATTTCTAATGAAAGAAGGGAAATTTTTAAGTTGGATTTACTTTTGAAAAGACGACCAAACAATAAAAATAAGTGGAATTGGCAAGAGATATTATTTTGATATCGAGCTGGAATCTCATAGCGAAGAGCTGCTCGAGAGCACTCAGTTCAGGATAGTTGTTGATAGGTATCAGTTATGGTTAGCTGCATTTTATTCAGTTACACCACATATTTATTATTAATTGCATTATCAACTATTCAGAGCATATTATTTAATTTCATCAATTTTTAATATAGAGATTCAAATAAATATCTGAAGCTTTGCTTGGATGGATTAAAGTCAGAATTAAGAGTAAGTGACTGATTCTATTAAGATTTTTGAAGCACTCTGATTGATTGAACCAATTAGAGTAATGTAACAATAAAAAATTTTAGTTTTAAATATTATTTCTCAAAGTATACTAAGTTTTTAACGATTTGATAAAATTTAGTCAAAGTTTAGTAAGTTTTGTTTAGTTTAATAATCAATTTAAACAAAATATTCAATCAGAAAATTTAAGTAAATTCTAAAAACAGATCCATAAATAATTAAATTATAATTAAGTTTAAAATTATATTTCTCAAATTTTTTAATGTTAATTAAAAATATCTTTTGAATAAAAAAAAGACTTAATGATTATTTATTTGAACAAAATATATTATATAAATAAAATTGATGAAAATTAGTATTCAAACTATTTTAATTTGATATAATTAATATAATATTATATTAAAATTACTATTTCAGTTCAAATTCAAATTAAGTAAATCAAGATAAATTTTATATTAAAAATTAGTTTGATAGACTGAATCTGTAATATAATAATATAAAAATAAGCAATAATAAAATCGCATTTTTCTTAATTAAAAATAGAGAGAGTCTGTTAATCATGGTTTTGTAAATATTAAACATCTTTTCTTCGAGAGGGATCGATTTCAAAGATTGTCCTTTTTAAAAATAGCCACATTCTCTTACCTAACAATTCTAGCATTTTTTGCACACTTATTGTTTGAATATATTGCAAGCCTAAAAGCAATGAATAAAAAGCTTACTGCAATATTACAGCTTGATCGTCTTTAATTGATGCAATTTTTAGACTTTTATGTTAGCCAAAAGATAGAATTAAAAATTTAAGACAAATTTAATTTTATGAATAAAAGTGAATTCAGCTTTAGTGTAGAAGGAAGCCAAATAAGTAATCATCAGAGTTTAAATAAATAAAAAATATTTTAAGAAAATAACAAATAAAGACCAAAAGACTGTTCTTCAATGGTGCTTTAAAAATTACTCCAACCAAAAAACACGCTACCAACCTTGTAGAATTTATCGGCTACGTCTTAAAATCATTAGGGACCTACTCCGAATTATTTGCTTATATCGTGCGTCTAAAATTGCAAACACAGAAGATGATCAACGTTATGAGCAGCCAGCCATGTTTGAAACCTAACTAATTTTTTTGTGAGAAATGAAATGAAACTGCAAGACATGATCTTCTTTTTGTACTGCTTTGTTTTGTCTTGTCCACTCTTGACTTCTCTCATCGGCCTCTCCTGCATTATTTATATTTCTGACTTCTGAGCACATAAATATTTTCAAAACTTACCGATCTATTTGTCTCATAATATTGAGCCTACGTCTTCAGCCTTCCGCTTGTTCTTTTGCTGAAATGAGAGTTGCTCGAGTGGTTATGCCCAACAAGAAAAACAAAAGACTCGGATCAAATTCAGGTGGACCTTGATCAACTCTAAGTTAATTGCTCGCCAAATATATTCATAATCTTTCAGTAGTATAAGTAACAGAAAACTATCGATTAAGCATGAGTATGGATTCAGTAAAGACATTAAAGTCAGATATATAAACATATAGAATATTGTGAGAGAAGGAGGAATCGGTGGATATAAGTAGATATAGGTAGATATATTAAATCTATTTAAAACTATTTTTTCAAAAGTTCGTTATAGATTCTCCATTAAATTACTCAAGCAGAATAGTCTTTTTATTTTATAAAATCACGGATTCGAAGAATATAAAAGCACGATTCTCGATTACTGATTGAAGATAATTATTTTTTGAAATTTCACAGATTGTAATCAGAAACAATAACCATAGATTTATATAGGTTATAAGTTTACTTAAAAATAAATAAAGCTATTATAAGCGATTCTCTTATTACTGATGACTCATCTTTTTGTCTCTTATTCCCATCAAAATATCAATAAATTTTATCAGGCAATTCAAATGGAGGAACAAGGAATAAGTTTTTCAATTTTTATTTTCGAAGGTATTGAGTTTTAAATATATTATAAAGCTTTTATATTTACTTGTACGTAGATAGTTAGAACTACATAAATGTGTTTAAAAGAATTTTAAGGCTGATTATTTTTATATTAAGTCTAAAAGTTCTATACTACTATGAGATAGTGAGATTTAAAAAGTTTTTAATTTTATAATTGATTATTATAAATTTGAAAACGATATACAATAGCGAAAATTTTCTAAATTTTGTTCAAATTAATTTCTTTGATCTAATTATAAATATAATTTAAGAGAAAATGTATAATAAAATGCAGTCTTTGAAGTCAGATATTATTTAGAATTTTATGCTATTCATAAAAAAGTACTTGAAAAACTATAATAAAAACTTGTGAGTATATTTTGAATTAAGAGATAAAATAAAAAACTAAATAATAAATCTTTTAAATCGTTAATTTAATTTTATATAGTTTTTTTCCTCTATATTTCAAAAAAAATTTCTCAAGAAATAATACTAAAGAGTATTTTATTTATAATATAAAATCTTTATTAAATAAATGATGCAAAGTAAAGCTTTAGAAACAATGCTTATTTTATTGTATATTAATGAATATCATCTCTTGAAATATAAACTCTAATTTCAATAATTTTACTTAATTCATCTATGAAAGCAAAGCCAATAACCATTCAGGTTTAAATACCAAGTGCATATTAAATAATGATAGCCTTTTTAGAGAGAATTGATTATCCTCTCCAACAAGATTTCATACCTCTAATTGATCTCTGTATTCAGAGATCACTCGTAAATTGACATTAGCTTTGCAAACTTTATTGAAAATGAAACTATCAGCACCCACATTCGAAGAGTAGGTTAAAAGCAATCTGAATCTATTGGACAGTTAATTAATTCGAATAGTAGATATAAGATATGCATCATAACCCAAATATTGATTTGGACTTAAACTGACATGCTATTTTATAAACTATTAGTTATTGTCTTTTTGGAAGCTTTGAACTACTACAGCAACCAGAAGGAAACAACATATTTTAGAGAAGACAAAAAGAGTATTTTAAATGTTTAAAAGAGATTTAAATATATTGTGTGATAATTAGTGATTACTAAACATGAAAACCAAATTAAATCGTTATACTTTAAATATTATTAAATATTACAAAAAGAACTATGAGTTCTTGGCCAAATTGTTTGGATATACAATCATGCCTTCAATGTAATTTTTTATAAATAAATATTTTTAAAAAATTGATATTTAATTTGGTTTCATCCATTCAAAAATAAGTTAGCTAGTTAAAACTTTTGTAATTTCAATTACCTTTTGCGATGTCTTATATTGCCCCTGATTTGTTTAGGTTGGACAATAAGCTATGATAATTAATAGGAATTGAAATTTTAAAAAAATTCTAAACTTCTTGATTTGAATACTTCATCCAGACTTTTAACTGCTTCTTTACTTCTATCTCAAATTATATTTAATAAATTACTGAAGACGCTCAACATTAGCATATGATAAATAAAAATACGACATTGAAATCAGCATAAATAAAAATGGTCTGTTTTTCAACTCTTATATGATTTATAAAACACTAAGAGCGTTTGAAATTATCATTAAAATAGGATAACGCAACAAAAAAATGCATACTTTTCTGAATAAAGTTACAAGTCTTTTTAGTAAAATACTCAATTATTAATAAATCATTCTTTTAAATTTTCATAACATTAATCAAAAGATTCAAATGAGTTTTCTAAATACAATAAACATATTTCTCTATTTATATGAAAGATCGCTTATAAATTGATTCTTTTAATTATTTCTATTTCAGGCATGAATACTTTTGATTATTTTCTAATTGGACCACTCCGTGCTCTTCGAAATGACCTCCATGATCAATCCTGAAAAGGTCGTGCCTTAAATTAAAATTGAGTTGAACAACGATCTCCTAATTAAATACTAACTACTTTGCTGCCAATAATTTTCTACCTTAAGCTGTATATTGGATGTGTTATTATTTGTTGTATGATTTGCTCTGTATAGGCCTGAGTCTACGACAGTCATCACTCTCAAGACTACCTCTTTTCACTCCACTCACTTGAACAATACTATACAACGCATGAATTATATAGAATCGGCACAATGATGAGTGTTGCTTTTGATGATTCTATTGGTCTAATTGCCCAGAGTTGGAGAGACTATCACAAAAACAAAGACATCAACATTTGGAAGATAAATACAAATAATATGTCAGATTGGAGGGTAAAGAATGCTTTAGAAAGTGTTGCATATTTTTCTGATGTAAAGGATTGTTACAAGACAAGTACATACTTTAGCAGATTGCGTTTTGGTTATTACTCAAATACTGTCTGTGTCTATTAATAGGTGCCTCAATTATTTGTTTAGATATATTACAAAATTTAAAATGCAATTTATCAACCATATTCACAATAAGGTGTAGAATCTCAATACTATTTGCATTTTATTGACTGATAGTGGAAATGAAATAATTAGTTTTATTTATATGATATTTTATTTGCTTTATAAAAGAGAGTATAGTTTAAAATAAAGTTGTCATTTAATTAATTTAAAATCATAAAGCTTATTTAAATTTCTTTTATGAAATCAGATTCAATAGATGATCAGATTAAGTTATACTATTCTGATTATGATGTTCGCTTAAAGATAAGTGCATAATTTAAAGTTAAATTATAGAAAAAACTATTTAATTAACTATATATCAAAAGTTTTAGTTTGAGAGAAGTTAATTAAATAGAAATGCGTTCGATAGATTATCTATCACTTCTAAGATTCTCATACTTTACTTGAAAAAAAAAGTTTTAAAAATAATTTGATTAAACTTTTTTAAGTACAAACTTTAACAATTTAAAATCAATAAAAATGACCAATGCTCAACTATTAGATATTTCTATAGAAAGCTATATTAGTTACAATAAATTATATTTATAAGAAATATCATAATTCTATTTTAAAATATAGCTAATAATAAATTTTGTTTCAATTTATTATGTATTCTTTATCAAATTACTGTTGAATATTATATGAGTTTCATAAGTAGTTATATTTATTTAATATTAAATATCTCGATGCTTGATATTGTTTAAAATTATTAAAAGATACAACGATTATAAATTATATAAAGCATATTTAAATTTAGAAAGAGTAGATACTAATAAGGAAAATTACACTATTAAATATTTGAAAGAATGGGAAAGAATAATGATAATCTTATAGAGATTGGTAATTAATTAAAATATATGATAAATTTTGGTAATAAGCATTTTCCATTAATTTTTATTAAATTTCTTTAAAAATGGTTTGAGTAAATATAGAGAAAAACTATACAACTCTGTTTAACTAAAAACACCAAATTTATTGAATATGATTCTAAATTTATGTGAATGCTGATTTTTTAATATGTTTTATTCTATAAAATACAAAACTCCATCTTGTAATTAAAAAGTAGATAAACCAAGTTGCTGTTGAAGAGCCTCAGTTAATTCGCTTTGCTCCTTACCAACTTTGTACTATTATACACTCTGTTTATTTTTGTTGTGCTTTTTGATGAGTTGTAATATTTTTGCTGACTTTGCATGAAAATATGATGCAACGTGTATAATGTTTTAGTATTTTTATTACAGACAGAATGATTTATCCAATTTTTTGAAATAAATTTAGTTGAAGTCATTTGGTAAAAACAACTATACTTTATAAATTTATATTTTAATTTTTAATAATTAATAAAAATGTTTAAAAAAATAAAAAAGTAAGCAAGATAAAAAAATGAATTGAATATAAAAATACTCAGAATTTACACTCATTGTCAAAGTCCTCATAAAATTTAAAATTTTTGGTTGTTTAGGACTTAAACAATAGATTTTACAGTATAATTGATCAATAAAGTATATTTTTGTTAACTCAAGTAAATATTTTGAATCTTCATATGAAAAATATGTAGTAAAACTTGCATTAAATATTATAATTTTATTTTAAGTAGCATTTGATATTTAATTAATTGTATTTATTTTCCTCAATTAAATCAAATAAAATTGAATATTTTAAATCTCTTATTTAATAGTTTTTTATTTATATAAATTAATATATTATTTTTTTCCATTTTATTCTCGCTTTATATTAGTAATAAATTTAAGTAAATATCAAAATGATGATTGAAATTAGACTTACTCAAAAAATACTTTTTGACATCTTCGATTGCAAAAGTGATTTGTAAATAAGCAATTATTAAATATTAAAGTATATATCCAACTTTTATAATCAACTTAGCTTATGATTTAAAAGGTTCAATTGCAAATTAAGCTATTTCATGTGATTTTCTAATCTTTATTAAGTATTTAATCCTTTAGTTTATTATTCTGTAGCTTTATGATATTCCCTCTATATCAGTTATAAATTTACAAGATAATTGTTTAACTACCAAACATCAATTTTTTTAATTTTATAAATTGAATAACAGACAATATTTAGTCTGTATATACTCTTAATTCTAAAATTCTAATAAAAATTGATTATTTCTGATTTGAATTGTTTTAATTGCAAAAGGTTATAATCTGAATCAGTATGGTAATTGAGAAATCTCTGCAAAAAGTCATAAAGCAAAAAAGAGATGTGATAAAGTAATTCATAACTCAATAATAACTAATCTATTTTTTAATCTTATTCAGTTTTAAATAGTTTTGATGTTTTCTTCATAAATTATCCTCGACTTTGAATATAAATCAAAAAATTAATTTAATTGGAGTTGAAATAACAACTATCTCAAACCAATATTCAAATTCTAACATGAATTTTTAGTGATTTAAAATTCACCGTTTGACTCTATTCTTAAGTTATTGATTGAATCTGAAGAAGGTTCGAGTGTTGCTATGAGTCCATTTACAGTAATAAGTGGATTCAAGAGATTTGAGAAGATATACATTTACTGTACAACTTAACATTGGTTTGGGATAGTTAATATTTCAATTTCAATTTCAATTAAATTAAATTAAATTAAATTTTTTTGATAGTAAGAATACTTATTTTATGCTTAAACCACATTTCAATATATTCTAATCGTAAATTTGTTTTTATACACCACAATAAAGCTGAGATTAAAATAAATATGCAATAAAGCTAAATAAATTAAATTAAATGATTATTGGCTAAACTGATATTAATATAATGGCATTCATCAAAATTTGATAGTAAATTATATCTCATATTTTGATTTAAGATAATTGCAATACTCTAAACCAAAGCAAAATTATTGTTTATCTATTAATTAAAAATAATATCAATACACTAAATAGCTGTTATAACAGTGTTTTGAACTATAATTTAAATTTAGAACTTAGTTAATTGTGAGAGGAGAAAGGTATAAATATTGTAATTTTAATTTTTTGGAATTTCAGATAAAACTCGTATTAGCAAAATGATAGGCCTTATTCGTCATAGAATTACTTATATTACTTAAGAAATATTTGAAATTCTTAAATAAATTGAAACATTTATAAAATAATATTTATAAATTTGTACTTAATGGTCAAAATAAAACTTAATATTAAATAAATAGAATACGAAAGCTAAAGCAAATTTAAATAATAAGTTATTCGGCTTAAACATAAAATTAGATCTCTCATTCCATGCTTTACACAAAGTTAATTGAGTTTAGTTTAACAAATTGTCTTTATTTTGGGTGTTATGGCACACGACTCCATGTTTACTCCCAATCGAGAGCTCATCAATCACCTTAGTATCTTCATATCATTATTTCAAAGCGAAAGACTTTAATTTATTTGGATTTTAGAAAGGAGTTTCTACCAAATTTTGTTTATAATTTAAATATCAGTTTGAGTTGTAGTTTTACGGAACTTAATATCATCATAATTTTATACTAAAAATATAATTAAGTATTTTATTATTGCAAATTCGTAGATGTGAGTTAATGTTGTTGGATCAAAAAGCATGCTACATATGATGCTATACTTCAGCTTATTTTAGGAATATTTATCTTTTTCTAAATTCTAATTAAGAACTTTAAATTTCTATAGCAGCAAAAGTTTATAGTTAGTTCTTTCAAAACTTATTACAAACTAATTTATTAAAATATTTAAGTTAGTCCAAATCAATTCCATTTATTTAGGCTTTAAAGTAATAAATGAAATCCTGCACTTTCCTGTTCTTTAAATTTGATAAAGTATGAAAAATCTTTACATTTTAAAATATTTATGATTAAATAAATTTAGTTTAAGATTTGATAAAATAGAACAACCTTGGAGGTATTCAGTTTGAATTTCAGCTTTCTTGTGCTATATAAAAGCGTGCAGATGTCGGATGAAAGTATGCTGATGCTGCTTATAACTCTCTAATGCTGCAAAGCTACCATTAATTACTTTTGAAATGAAGCTGAAGACAAAGCATACACCTCTCTGTCTCTTAATATCAAGCAATTCGTTGCTAATATGATTATCGAACAACAAATAAGATACCAAAAAATTATATTGGCATTTTTAGTTTCATATTCTGCAGTATGACAAATAATAAGTTAGCATCATTGTGATTTAAAAATTATGATGGAATTATTTAGAATTAAACTTATTGATTTAAAAATTTTCATGCAGGAACATAGAGTTTTAGTTGAGTTTCCATTAATAGAGAGTATTTATACAATTTATCAATACTCAATAATTAGATTATCATGAAACAGGTCTCTCACTATTAAACAAAGTATCAATTTAATTCTTAAAAATAATCTAAATTTATTATGCAGGCACTTATCCTTAAGTTTTGTGAAAGATAATGATAAAATAATTTAATTAATGTTAATCGTATTTTACATTGAATTACTCAAATATGATTCGAAGTGAAATAATTATTGTAAATATTGAATAGATTTTATTTTTCAATCTTTCTAAAATTAAGGTTAATCAATATGTTGACAAAACATAATATTTAATGTATTTCATTAATTGTATGATCTTCTTAATTTTTTTTCAAATCTCAAATTATGCTATAATGAATAATAACTCTACTAATACATTGAAAAATCACACGAGCTTCTAAATTATTTAAAATTATTAATAATTAATTTTCCAATATATTTTCCAGAATATACTCCAATAGAATACTTTTATAATCTTACAAAATAGTTATTTATAAATGAAGTAATCAGGTTGTTAAACTTAAATGAGTAAATAGTAAAAATTCCGACTATTATTTGAAATGTATTAATCAAAGGATATCTTATCATTTTAAATTAAAAAAATAAATCAATAAATATTTTAAATAAAATAGACTCAAATACAATTAGTTTATCATTCAAACAGCATAATATATTCAATTTAAAATAATTTTTTTTTAAACTTTATTTGATAAGCAATTTATTTTGATCATTATATAGATCAAACCCAACAAAGATTGTTTCAAAAATATGATTAAAAATTAGTAAAGCTAACAATTGTTAGAATATTCGCATAAATAGTTTATAAACTTGAGTAATATATTGAAAAGTTAATCAAAAATAATAAAATTCTCAATTTTTCATTATCTTAATCTTCAGACATTTCTTTCATAACTATTTTAATAATCACAAGCAAGATCTAAATTTAATTTAGTTCCAAACGAGATTCAGCAAGAGTTTAAACAATTCTTATCAACTACTTTACCAATACATTGAAGAGTACTGACAGAATAATCAAATCAATCACATTGTTGTTCAGTTATCAACTAATGTAGCTATGTCATTCTTTCTAGATTTTAATTTTTGGTATTTCTTTCTAAGCATGACTGGTAAGCGATATTAAAATAATGCCACACTACAACAGCTGATTACTGTAATATTATTGCAACTCAATTAAGTATGAAAGAGTAAAGAGACTCGCTAGTGCTTATGATTTGGTTATAGTAAATAAAGATCATTATTGTATTTTAAGTCATTTGTATTATCATTAGCTTAAGTATGCTATTGACCAGAAGTTAAATGTTATCATTCTAAAATTAGATCATTAATTCATTTAAAGTTAGTTAAATAGCATGTTAAATTTATTTTTGTATATTACAAAATAATTTATTATACCAATAAAATAAGTTGACAATAAGTGTTTGAATCATGGAAAAAATTAGTTTAATATTGTTTTCATTTATATTAAATTTAAATTGAGATTATAATAACAAATATATATTAATAATTTAAAATTATGTTCATCATGAATCAAATTTTTAACTAATTTTATTTATATTTATATTAATTATTTGATTTTATTCTATATCTCTATTGTTTAAAATAAAATTATTTATTTTTTTAAATATAATTTTCAATAAAATGTCTAAAAGTGGTATCATTCTAACTGTTGAGATTTTTTCCTATTTTTACAATTTATCTTACTTCTAAATGCAGTATATACTAATAATTTAATAATGCCTTCATTTAATGTACTCAGGCGTAAATCTAAAATATGATCTTTTCAACTTATTCTTAATAATAAAATTTGAAAATTGTTGTTCATTAGCGATGTTCATTCATCTTCAGAAAAAACTATATTTGTTTAAATGATAGATTGTTAGTTAATATGTACTAAATAATAAATTAATCAAATATCTATTAGCATTTAAATGCTAAATATTTTTAGAGTGTGAATACGATCTCTAATAATAAACTTAATGATAGAATGAACAATAGATAACATCAACACAAATCCCAACTCACTTTTGCTTAAACTCTTGTTGTTGCATGTTTAGGATAAAGTATAGTAAAAATAAAGTCGTTCAAACATTACTGATCCAAACTACTAACAATTGTAGCATTCTCTGCTTATATTCTTCAAAATAAAAAAAGGAAATCATAAAAATTATATTGGAGGGTTATATTACTAAAATAAGTATAATAAACTATCAGAACTCATATTAAATTTCACAAAGAGTTTCAAACTCGCTAAATATTTTAAACAGAATAAATAAAGTAAATGTTTGTAAAACTGTTATCATGTTTTTGATATTTGAAAAATCTAACTCTTTTATATATAGCAATCAACTACTATTCGGATCGATTTTTAAGCACATTTGCCAATAGGTTTTTAAATCAAATTACAAAATTGTATTGGCAAAATAACGAATATATATTTGAATTCTATCAGAGTATGGTTGATAAACACTTAAATCTGAAGGTTATGTCAAAATATGCCTTATTGGAGAATGTTAGCATTAAGGTAAAACATGATAATTAAGTTGTTTCTTAATGAATATTTTTGTTGTGTAATAAATATTTTTGTTTATTATTTTACGAGGGATTAATCATTTCCGCCATTTGCGCAATTACCTTATTGATAATATGATAATCGATAATAAAGTATGAATTAATTATCATTTAGTATTTATTATAAGAAATTTTTTTTTAAGTTTATAAGCAAATTAATGCAATTTATAGCTTAATTAAAATACGAATACATTATAAAACCTTGCATATAAAATAAAAGCATATTATTTGCATGTAAAATAATTATATAAATTTTGTTTTATATAAAATTTGAATGCAAAACTAACAATTACGTAACTGTGCTCCACATCAACAATTTCTATGCTATTAATAAATTTTTTTCTCAGTTAAGTCGCTATTATAATTAGCTTTATTGATAGAAATAGAGAGTTGAAATATTATTTTGTTGGATTGTTATAATCATCTTAAACTCCAAAAATGATCCTATTTGTATTTTTATTGAATATATGCAATCATAAACATTTAAAATTCAAGTAAATTTTAAATTTTTTGTACTATAGATACTAGTAGAGCAGTTTCTGGTAACCTCCAGATATGATAAATGCATAACTTCAGATCAGACTGTGGACTCTGCTTTTGCAAATTCTATTTTTAACAAATTGAGTAAACTGTATTTCGAGCCGATTGATGTACCAACATTAGTTAGTGCTTATTCCGAAGCATACCAAACAACTTCTGATGAAGTCAAAGCACTTAAAGATAGTAAGTCCATGTTGATTACTATTTACATTTAGATATTCTCCAGAACACTGACAAGCCAGTGCCATTCTTGTCAACTATTACTCAAATGATCCTCAGAACTAGTATCCTTACTAAAATTTTATTAAACCAAGGTTCAGAATGCGAGTTTAAGTTGGATGATATGTATTTTGATGCTTTAATGTGATCCACTCAAGATAAATACATCATTCAGAAAATCCAACAAAAGTATGATGTCAATTCTCTCATTGGAATTCTGCATATGAATGATGAGTCGTTTATTTTGTTAGAAACAGTAGTTCAATTGCTCAGATCATGCTATTTAAATCCAAACTATCAATTAAAAACAGTTGACGAATCTCAAATCTTGGAGATCAAGAAATGTATATATAGTCAGCTTGAAAAGATTATCGATTTAAGCAATTTTGATCAAATAAGATTAGCAATCGATTCAATCACGCTCTTCTTAAATTGCTTTGATAATATTACGAAAGAAGACAGACTAAAGTCTATTGTTGAGTTTTTATTGAATGAACTGCTTAAAGATTTTGATGTTTATACAATTCCGAATGCTTTTGATTTCGAACTAGGGAATGCACAGACATTTTTTGGTTATGGATTAATAACTTGTCACAACATGCTTATAGATAACGAGTGATACGAAAGAGATGCTATACTTGAAGCTCAACAGAGGGAACTTGTTGCTTCAATTTTGAAAATCATCATAAAATTTGGATTCAACGAAATATCTTATAAGAAAACTGAGCTCGATTCATGGCTTTTAGCTTGCTTGAACATTAATGAGCAAATGATTGAAAAGTGAATCGT
>JAQGFW010027825.1:0-14449 GCA_030463445.1 Euplotes aediculatus
TTGAATTATGTAAAACTTCTTATTGGTGTATTAGGGCATAAATTTCTTGAAGATGTTACTTTCGCAACAAAGAAAAGTGCCATTGAAAATATACAACTTACTGGTGCAACGCAAGACAATCAGGTTGTGCTAATAACAAGTTCGTTGGAATTGTTTTTAAATGTAAACAATATAAAAGCAAAAGCTATGCAGACAGACGAAGGAATTGTAGTATTAGAAGGTTCAGAAGCTGTCAAAGACCTTAAGCCAAGTATGCCTAATGGTTATAAAGAACTTAGAGATAAACTCGTCAATAATGGAACTTTAGTTTTAGAAGGCGACAAATACGTATTTAAAAAGAATGCAATTTTTGACACCGCTTCACCTGCAGCTTCGGTAATAGTTGGTTCAAGTATTTCAGGACCTCAAAATTGGAAAAATAGTGATGGAAAAACATTAAAGACAATCGAAGAAGAAAGATTGCAAACACAAGAATAGCTGCTGCTAACACGGGTTTTGCGTTAGTGGGCGGACAGTGCGAATATGGACATTTGAGTAATTAATAAACGTTGGTGCTGGCAGACAGTTTACGGTTTCAAAAGCCCACCAACGCTAAGCCCGAAGCCGTTAGTGGCAATTTTACAGAAACCCCGTATAGACAGACACCGAATGAAATTTGACAAACATTTACCAACAGACAGACTTAAACCCTACATCAAATATTTTGTAGTGTCGGAGGATGAATTGGAAAATGAGTACAAAGTTTTTCCGTCTTCGGGACTTGTTATCGGTTTTCAGTATAAAGGACAACTTTCAAATATAAAAGACAATAACGAAAATAAACTAGCAACAGCAGGAATTACAGGAATTACGGACGGTTACAAAATTTTCAAAAATTCGGCAGACATTGGAACTATATTGGTCTACTTTACTGAAATTGGTTTTACACATTTTGCTTCTCATCCTGCCAACGAACTATTTAATTTAAGTCTTTCGCTTGACGATATTTTTGACAAAAATAGTATAATAGAAGTGGAAGAAAAATTGACAATCGCAAATTCTGACAAACAACGAATAAAAGTGGTTGAGCAGTTTTTAGTATCACAACTTAAAGACATAGAAACAGACAAATTAATTGTGGAAGCGGTTAAACTCATTTACCAAAGCAACGGAACTATCCGCATAAAAGAGTTGAATGAAAAACTATTTATCAGTCAAAGTCCATTTGAAAAGCGATTTAGAAAAGTAGTGGGAACAACAGCCAAAAAATTTGCTTCTATTGTTCGTTTCAATACCGTTCTTGACAATCTAAACGACAGTAAATCACTAACTGAAATTTGCTACGAAAACAATTTCTTTGACCAAGCCCATTTCATTAAAGACTTTAAACAATTCACAGGAGACACGCCCGAAAATTTTAAACGATTTTTGTAGAAAAACGATTTTTTACAATTACAGGGATTTTTAGCATTGCAATTTTGCATCGTATTCATAAAGCAAAAAGCAATGAAGAAAATAATCATAAAATCAACCATATTTTTCACAAGTTTAAGCATTATGGTTGCGTGTAATTCAACAAATCGTTTAACAATTAAAAACAAAGAAAAAATGTTTACAGTAGAACAAATCAAGGAGAAAATGATGCAAGTAAGAACGGGAGCTGACTTTCCTGTTTTGGCTATGAACCTTAAAAATCTTGGGGTAACTTATTATGAAACCAAAATGGAAGATGGAAGTAGTATTTTCCACGGAGCAAATGGTTACGAAGTTTTGGCAGGACCAAATTATGAACCGCTGATTATTGCCGACAAATTAAATGTAGAGCAACTCAAAACCGACATTACAAATCATCAAGAAGGCAAATCGGATTATTTTGAAATTAGTCGCCAATGTGCGGACAACGGAATTGAAAAATGGGCAGTATGTTTAAGTACAATGACTTGTACTTATGTTGACAAAGCAGGAAATAAAATGTTGGTTGAACTAATTCCCGATGCTTCTAAACAAACGCCTAATTTTACTGTAGAGCAATTAAAAGCGGCTCACAGCAAAGTAAAATCGGGGGCAGACTTTCCTGCATATATCAAGGAAATTAAAGCAATGGGAGTATCGCATTATGAAACGTTTGTAGAAGATGGTCGCATAAATTATTACGGAGCCAACAACTACACGGCAAAAATTCCAGCGAAATACGATACTATGCCAATTGCTGAAAATGCAAATACTGCTGTATTTAAGGCAGAATTATTAGCTCATCAACAAGGCAAAACTGACTTCTTGACTTTTATAAAAATGTGTGCGGAAACAGGTATTGAAAAATGGGAAATTTGTATGGACAAAATGACTTGTACTTACTTTGACAAAGCAGGAAACGAAGTTTTGGTAGAGCAAATTTCGCAATAAAAAACTGCCTACAACATTGGTCTGCAAAAGTCGAGCAAAGGGAATAAAATTAGGCATTTGGAATTCTATTCAACATTTGTACTTTTGTTCAGCAACGGAAGTAAATGTCCGCCCTTCGGCAGGCCATTTTCGCAGTCGTCGTTAGCAGCAACCGCAGAAAAAACCAAACAGAAATGACAAAAGTCGAAGTTCATCACAAAAAAACAACGTTATGCCCAAGAAGAATTCCGAATCAAAAAATCGTGTTTTGCAAAAGTTTCTAAAACAACAATGGGGCGATAATTGGAATTCCGAAGGTGAAATAAAAAATAATTTACCTAATGGTTTAGGTAAACATTTCCTTAATGGAACTATCATTAAAGAAAGAACATTCATAGATAATGTTTTAAATGGTTTAGGAATTGAATACAATATTCATGCACAACAAACAATTGATGGAAGTATCATCAGAAAAACAACCAAAGATAAAGAAGGATTTTACATGGATGGAGAATTAAATGGATTCGGAACAAAATATCTCATTGATGGTGTTGAAATATATGAACAAGGTGAGTTTGAAAATGGTTTATTACATGGGATTGGTAAGAGAAATTTGATATTTTTGCATAAATTTGAGGAGGGTCTATTTATCAATGGCGTATTTCAAGGAAAATAAAAAAGAGAAATGAATACAACAACGTTTAATTCAAAAATAGTAGAGGGCTATTTTGGTTTGTTAGACAACCTCAGCCCTACAAATAAATTAGATTTGATAGCCAAATTAACTGCATCAGTCAAATCAGATTTAAAACCTAAAAAATCGTCCTTCAAAAAGGCTTTTGGTGCGTTTGAGTCATCAAAATCAGCTGAAGAAATCATTAACGAAATTCGAGAAAGCAGGGTTTTTAACCGCCAAATAGAATCATTTTGAAAAAGTATTTGATAGATACCAACATTGCTATTTTCTACATGAAAGGTAAGTTTGACCTCGAAAGCAGGTTCGTAGGCTTATCGGCGGACGACTGTTTTATTTCAGAAATAACCTTAGCCGAACTAAAATTTGGCGTAGAAAACAGCGAACGCCCCGACAAAAACAGAAAGGCTTTAGACAATTTCCTGACTGGCGTACAGATTTTACCTATTTTTGGAGCATTAGACCTCTACGCCCAGGAAAAAGCAAGACTTCGCAAAGCCGGAACACGTATTGACGACTTCGACCTTTTGATAGGCGTAACTTCCATTATCAATAACTTGGTAATGGTTACTAACAACACAGGACATTTTGAGCGTATTAAAGGCATAAATTTAGAGGACTGGACAACTCGAACTTAATAAAAACAACTTGTGAACGAAAAAGCGGCAGCTGCTAACATGGTATTTAATAAAAACTGGCTGACGGAAGTAACTCCGCTTTTGGAATACTATCTTTCATTTGTAAGTAACTGAACATCAGTATTTTAAAGTCCAGTCCTTCTTAAATACCTGTCCGTTGGTAGTAAGCATACGAGACCACCCTAAGTATACAAAACTTTAACTTGCTGACATTTGTTTTTCTCCCCAAGTTCGCATTAGACTAATAAACGGAATTAGCTCTTTTCCTGTATCGGTAAGTGAGTATTCAACCTTGGGCGGAACTTCCAAATAAACTTTTCTGACAATTAGTTCATCGGCTTCCAATTCTTTTAGCGTTTGGGTTAGCATTTTTGGTGTTATACCCACCACTGCCCTTTTTAATTCACCATATCTCAAAAAACCATCTCTCAATATCCATAAAATTCGTCCCTTATACTTTCCACCTATTCGTTGGAAGGCATAATCAACTGCACAATGTGCCTTTTTAATATTATTCTTCATTTATTTTAAAATTTAAAACATTGATAATCAGCATTAGTACCTTTTTGGTATGTAAGCTACTAAATTGTATGTACTTGCTGCAAAGATAATAAGGAGTTTTCTTTGGATAAAAATTTTAAATACAATAAATCAGAGGAAATAATGAATACATCAGTCAAAAGAGTACTGCATTTCCCAGTTACCAAAATTATCATCGGAATTGTCATTCCTTTTTTTCTGTTCGTCGTAATTCAAAACTTTGTTTTGAAACCATTATTTTACAGCATCACCCAAGATAAAAACATTGCCAACCCAATTATTCATTGTATTTCCTTTATAGTTTTATTAGCTGCCTATTACTATTTATTCCGTTTTTATGATAAAAGGGAAATAACAGAGCTATCCACAAAACATTTACTCAAAGAAATGTTTGGAGGGTTCTTCTTTGGTTTTTTTACTCTTTCATTAGTTATTTTCATTTTATACTTATTAGGGTATTACCAAGCCATAAGTATTTCAACGGCTCACTACCCAATCAAATTTTTCACGGTATTAATGTTTGCGGCCTTAGTTGAAGACCTATTTCATAGAGGGTTAATAGTCCGTGTCTGCGAAGATTGGTTAGGCACTCATTTAACCCTTGTCATTGCAATGTTAGTAGAGCTTCAACACATTTATAATCCAAATGCCAACTTATTTAGTCTTTTTTTAGATTTGATTTGGGGGTTTACTATGGCAATGATGTTTATCTATACTAAAAGAATATGGCTGCCTTTTTTCTTTCATTTAGGTTGGAATTTTGCTCAACCGTTTTACGGCTCAAATCTCACAGGATTAGATGATATGGGTAGTATTATTCAATCAAGATTTACCGGACCAGAGCTATTAACTGGCGGTGTAGTTGGTATTGAAGGCTCTATTTTCACGGCGTCTTTTCTATTATTTATCGGAATAGCTCTCTATTATCTCGCCAAAAAGGAAGGGAAAATTGTAAAAAGCAAGCTCTTTAAAAGTAAATCTTAAAAGATGCATTTACTTTTACCTCAATAATGCTCCAGTACTACGAAGTCTCCGACTTCGTAGGTGCGTTTGTCGTTCTCTGAACGAACACACTAAGTTTCGCTGTACTCCAAAACTTAGACAGTTGCGATAATTGCAAACTTGTTTCAATTTTTAGGTAAAGTACAAATGCCTTTAAACCTCTCAAAAAAGAAAGAAATAATAACAACTTTTATCAAACATCCAAAAGGTAATGTATTATAAATCTATTTATCTATAAGTTTTGCTAAATCGTTGGATAATTACATTGTAGCTACCAAATATTTTATTTTTCACTACAACAAATGAATATATCCTTACATTTATAGGATTACCAAAGACTGTATGTTACAATACAGAATAGTATGGCAATTGGTGTTTTCATTTGTTCTTTTGAAAGAATACCAACTACTGCTTAAATAAATTTTAGTTTAGATTATCCCTAATTATAAATCAAAAATTATCACTTTTGAAATATGACCTACTAATA
This sequence comes from Euplotes aediculatus, assembly GCA_030463445.1. Classification (NCBI taxonomy): domain Eukaryota; phylum Ciliophora; class Spirotrichea; order Euplotida; family Euplotidae; genus Euplotes; species Euplotes aediculatus. The sequence goes on from JAQGFW010027825.1 coordinate 5,723, forward strand.
TTCCAATAAAACCTTAACTTTACTGATTCTAAACCTAAAAATATGAAAAAAAGAATAATACTTCTCGGATACTCTTTGGTTATTCTTTCGTGCCAAAGACAAACGATTCATACGACCTCCATTCCGCTCCATCGAGAAGAACCAACACAAATTAATGATGGTTACAGTAATCAAAAACAAAAGAATTACACTGGTGCAGCATCAGAGGTAAGAGGATTTGATAATAATATTACATTAGATAATTACTTGCGTAGAGTTTCTGGTATAACTGTCAGGGGCGATGGTGTAAATGCTCAAATTCTTGTAAGAGGGGTCGCAACAGTTTACGGAGACTCTTCTCCATTATTTGTTGTGAATGGTTCTGTGTTTTCGGGAGGTTTCTCAGGACTCTACGATACCATCAATGTCAACGATATAAAATCTGTTTCGGTACTAAAAAACGCTTCGAGTACGGGTATTTATGGTTCGAGAGCTTCTAATGGCGTGATTGTGATTAGTTTAAAACAAACCGAAGATAGAAAATAAACATAAAAAAGCTCTTGCCAGTACAGCAAGAGCTTCAAAATACCTGTTTATAGTTAGATAAAACCTTCGTTTTTCATTGCTTCTTCGAGTTTAGTACCTAATTCGGCAGATGCTTTTATGAGTGGTAAACGTACATTTGAACTACAAATACCTTTGATTTCGCAACATTTTTTGATACCAACAGGGTTCGACTCTGCATAGAGCAATGTATCAAAATCTATAAATCTTTTCTGAATTTCGGCAGCTTTATCGAAATCTCCTTTGAGTGCTGCCCAAGTCATTTCGCCAAATTCATTCGGAAAAGCATTGGCAATAACCGAAATCACACCTCTAAAACCAATACTTGCCGAAGTTGTTACAAGGTTATCATCGCCCGAGAGCAATAAAAAATCTTCGGGACAAGCTCGTGCTAATTCTTGAGCATTCTCAATTGAACTCGCATCTTTGATACCGATAATATTTGGATGCTGTGCCAATTTTGCAACGGTCGGTATTTGCAGATGAATTACCGTGCGTCCGGGGACATTATACAACAAAACTGGAACTGGCGAAGCATCGGCAATAGCCGTAAAATGGGCAATAAGCCCCGCTTGTGGAGGTTTATTGTAATACGGTGTTACCGACAAAATGGCATCTACTCCTTCTAAATCTGTATTAGCAATGGTTTCTAAAACAGAGTTGGTGTTATTTCCACCCAAACCATAAACGATTGGGAGGTTTTTAGGGTTATTTTGCTTGACAAACTTGAGTATTTCGGCTTTTTCTTTCGATGTAGTGGTAGCAGACTCTCCGGTAGTTCCTTGAACCACAAAATAATCAACTCCTCCTTCGGCAGTGAACTCTAACAATTTGAGTAGCCCATCATAATCTACTTCTAAATTGTCTTTAAATGGCGTAATTAAAGCCACGCCAACACCCATTAGTTTGTTTTGCATATTGGTTAAAATTTGAAACCCAAAATTACGTCAAAAATTGTACATAAGAAAGATATTGTACCAAGATTAAAATGATTTGAATGATTGTGAAGGTTTAATTAATCGGTATTTATAACTATACAGATAGTCATTTTTGCAAACTATTTCGCCGAAAAAAGTGGTGGTATATCGGATTAAAGTCAAAATGTAAAACATATTTCGCACAAATAAATGGCATATCTCAAAACGATATGCCATTTTTGTTATTTAGAGTAAAATTATGAAAATACTACATACTGCCGATTGGCATTTGGGCAAAAAACTACATAAGCACGACCTCTCGAAAGACCACCAAATGTTTTTGGATTGGTTGATAAACCTCATTCAAGAACAAAACATTGATTTACTCCTCATTTCAGGCGATATTTTCGATTTGGCAAATCCACCCATCGAGGCACGAGCAATGTATTATTGGTTTTTACGCCAAATGATTCAACTCAAATGTAAAATCATTATCACGGGTGGAAACCATGACTCAGCTCAAATGCTTGATGCTCCCCGTGAAATCTTGCAATTGCTTGATATAAAGGTAGTTGGCGGTGCTACAAATCCAATCGAAAACGAAGTTGTGGTGCTTGAAAACCTTGTGGTATGTGCTGTTCCCTATCTGCGTGATGCCGATTTACGCCAAGCAATCGAAGGCGAAAGTGGTACTTCGAGAGTCGAAAATGTACGTCTGGGTATCAAAAAACATTATGATACTTTGGCCGAAATTTGCCAAGAAAAATACCCGAATCTGCCCAAGATTGCAATGGGGCATTTATATGCTCATGGTGCGAGTACATCTGACTCTGAGCGAGAAATTCAGATTGGTAATGAAGCTGGCATAGATAGTGAATGCTTCTCAAAAACCTTTGATTATGTAGCACTGGGGCATATCCATCGCCCACAAATCATTGGTGGAAACGAGCAAATTCGTTATTCTGGCTCGCCGATTCCGTTGAGTTTTAGTGAGAAAAACGGCCAAAAAACAGTCTTAATTCTTGAAGTTTCGGGTAATAAAATTCAAAAAATCGAGCCGATTGATGTGCCAAAATTTAGAGAATTAAAACGTATTTCGGGAACACTCGAAGTTGTAAAATCTAAATTAATTGCATTTAAAAACGAAACTCCACTAAAATCTTTTCTCGAAGTAGAAGTAACTGAAGAAAACTTCAACCCATTGATTATCAAAGAGTTAAACGACTTAATTGCGGTTTTTGATGATGAAAATGCGATTGTATTAAAGCACAAAATAGGATTTAAAAACGAAGTAAAATCCAGCGAAGAATTATTTGTAGAAGGGCAAAATCTGGAAGATATTTCAGAAAAAGATATGCTTCAAAAACGCCTCGATAAAGAAAATCTTTCTGAAGAGTACCTTGTAATGTTGATGGAGGCCTTCACCGAATTATTACAAATGGTTGAGCAAGACGATGAAAATTAATAAAATATATCTCAAAAATATCAATTCATTCAAAGGTGAACATCGCATTGATTTTACCGAAAATCCATTGGCGTCGGCGGGGCTTTTTGCTATCGTTGGACCAACCGGTGCAGGAAAATCAACACTTTTAGATGCCATTACGCTCGCACTTTTCAACCAGATTCCAAGATTCGATAAAAAAATATCCAAAGATTTTGTGGCTTCGGCTGGCTCGATTCTGACCAAAGGCGAGCGAGAATGTGCCGTTGAGATTGAGTTTTCGTGTAAATCAGGCAGTTTTGTGTCGAAATGGTGGATTGAAATGAACCGTAATCAAAACCTCAATGATTATGGTATGGAAATCAAAGATTTACAGACGGATGCTTTACTTCCACTCAAAAAAAGTGAAGTACCAAAGCGAAACGAAGAACTAATTGGGCTTTCGTATGACCAATTTATCAAATCAATTTTGCTTTCGCAGGGTGAATTTGCCAAGTTTCTAAAATCAGGAAAAGATGAGCGAGGAAAACTGCTCGAAGATATCACAGGCACTCAAATTTACCGAAAATTGGGCAAAAAAGCCTTTGAAATTGCGAAAGAAAAAGGGCAATTATTAAAAGATTTACGCACTAATATTGATACCGAAAAACGTAAGCTCAGTACACCCGAACAAGAGCAAATTTGGCTCAACCGTAAAGCGAAAATTGAAAAAATACTCCAAGATTTAGATACTCAACTACAGGCCTTCAAAACCAAAATCGAACTCAAAAATCAGATTCTGAATTTTCAGAAAAACATTGCCGAAAAAAGTGAGCGGCAAGCCAAAGAACAACAAAATTTAAACGATTTTGAGAGTTTTGAGGCAAAAAAACTGCAAATTCACGAAAAAGCGGAACCTTTTCAATCGCAAATTTTGCAGCTTAATAGCCAGCAAAAAGACTTACAAAACCTACAAGAACGTCTGGTGAGTGAAGAGAAAATTGTGGAAGAAAATACCAATTTACTCAATAGAATTTTGAATAAAATTGGCGAATTGACTAAAGAACAAAACATACTTACTCTTGAAAATGCCCTCGAAATTCTACAAAATTTCCGAGAAAAAATAACCCAACTCGAAAATCAAAGAAGCGGACAAGAAGAAGCAAAAAAAGCCAGTGAAAGTCAGATTGAGAATTTGCTCAAAAAAATTGCCGAAAAATCGCTGCGTTTTGATTTTAGACAAATTACTGATGAAGTAATCGAAAGCATCAAAAATGTGGGTATTTTATACAAAACTACTCTTGATGAAACCTTTAAAATGGCCCAAATCAATGCTTTGGATGAAGTTGCAGCTAAAAGAGAAACTTTGACTGAAGAGCATCGAAACTATACAGCTTTGAAGCAATTTGTATGGGAGTACGTAAAGATAAATAATGATATAAAGAAAGAGCAGGAGCAAGAAAAACAGCAAAATGTATTTATTGCCACACAAAAACCTGAACTTGAAAAAGTACAAAAGTTAATTGCGGAAATCGGTCAGAAAATCAAGCAACTGGAAACTGAAAAAGAGACACTTGGGAAGTCATATAATTTTGAAAAAGACCGCCAGACTTTACTCAAAAAAGATGAGCCTTGTCCGCTTTGTGGTTCGCTCGAACACCCATTTTTGAGCCACTATGCCAATAATTATGTAGAGATTGACTTGAAACTCAGCGAAGCAAAGAAAGAAGAAAAAGGCCTGAACGAAAGCTCTCAAAACCTCAATACAAAACTGGCCTCAGCAGATAGTTTGTTGAAAAATGCAACTGCTAAAATAGCAACTTTCAATGAGCAAATTTCGGGCATAGAACTAAAAATTGTAGAGAAAAAGCAAGCCTTGAAACTCGAAAAGGTAGGAGGAAATACCGAGATTATTGATACCCAAATAAAAGCAATTGAGACCCAACAAAATGCTTTAATTGGCATTGAAGGTAAAGTACAAAAACGAGAAGATTTGCGAAGTTTATACAACCTTTGTTCAAGTACTAAAACACTCCAAAAGGAGTTTAATTTGTTGACTGTCAGTATAAAGGAGTTGTATAGTGGCTTAAATTTCGAGAAAGAATATAACGATATTCAAACTTGGTTTGTAAAGACTCAAGCCAATATTCAGTCTTCTTCCAAAATTATCAAAGACCTTAAAGATGAACTTTCGCCTAAGCAAAAAACATTTGAAATAGAGAAAGTTAATCTTGAAAAGCAAGTAAAGTTAGTTGGTTTTCAAGATTTGCAGTCTTGTCAAGCTGCTATTTTGAGTAGCGAAACTGCGAAAGCATTAAGAGAGAAAAAACAAATCTTGCTTTTAGCGATTCAGACCTTGATTGAACAAATAAAAGACCATCAATGTGAATTAGATAAATTGCAAGAAAAAGACGATAAAAATATAGATTTGGAGACTTTGCTTTCGCAACAAATTGACACAAACACAAAGCAAGAAACAATAAGAAAAGAACAAGTGGAAATATCGGTAAATCTGGCTACTCAAACCCAAACAAAAGCAGCGATTGAGCAATTACAGATAAACTTGAAAAACTTAGAAAAAGACAATTTAAAATGGGAGTTACTGGATAAATACATCGGTAATGCTGATGGTAAAAAATTTGCTACTTTCGCACAAGGACTGACCCTTTCGAGGTTAATGGCTTTGGCTAATCGCCGTTTGATAGATTTATCAGACAGATATTTGCTTGATAAACCAGGCGAGCAGGATGAAGACGAATTGATGATTGTTGACCAATATATGGGTAGCGAACGCCGCTCCGTGAAAACCCTTTCGGGTGGAGAAACCTTCATGATTAGTTTATCGCTGGCTTTGGCTTTATCTGATTTGGCCTCGAAGAATATCAAACTTGATAGTTTATTTATTGACGAAGGATTCGGAACACTCGACCCCGAAACGCTTGATTTGGCATTGAACACACTCGAAAAATTGCAACAGGAAGCCCAAAAGAATATCGGGATTATTTCGCACGTAGAGTCAATAAAAGAACGGATTGCGACCCAAATTCGCCTCGAACGCAATAATCGTGGGTTTAGTCATATTATAATTCGGTAAAACCGAAAATGTGGCACATCTGTTATCAACGATAAGCAAGATGTGCCACATTACGTAAATCAATATTACTATTCTGAAATCGCTACCCTCGACCGCTCGCAAACCCCACCTACTGGCGGGTTAAACTTTGAAACCGAAACCGTAATATACTGAATATCAACAAATTGGTCTTTGGCTTTTCTGATAATTTGGTACGCTACGTGTTCGAGCAATCGGTGTTTTTGTTTCATTACCTCCGCCACAATTTTGTACAAAACTTCGTAATTTATCGTATTACGGAGTTTGTCTGTCTCGGCCGCAACCGTTAGGTCGGTGGTTATCGTAACATCTATTGAGAATTTATTTCCAATCTTTTGTTCTTCGTCGGCTACACCATGATAAGCGAAAAACTCCATCCCTTCAAGAGAAATCGTACCCATAAAATTTGTTTGTGAATCTCAAAAATTATAAATTATCGAAAAATGACCCGCCTTCATTTTTCTGCATAACATCACTAACTGTTGGCAGTGGAGTATTATCTTTTGCTTGGTTTTCGGATTTCTCAGCCATCGCCTTACGAATCGCCGCCTTCACTTTATTTACTTTTTCGAGCATATCTTCTGTAATAGTATCGGCTGGCGGAAAATGCAATGGTTGCTCTACAATTGGTTCAGGTATGACAACAGCAACTGGCTCTGGCTCAATAGTTTGTGTTTCTTCTACAATCTCACGCCCTCCCATCAAGCGTTCTTTGAGGGCTTCGAGTTCTGCAAAACGCCCTGTCGCTGCTAAGAGTGCTTGTTCGGTCCAAGTAGAAGGGTCGTGCATAGCAAAATGCGAACCCGCCCCTTCAAGAATATCTTTTACTCTGAATGGTGGTGTCTTTGCCAAATCGGCAAATGTAATAATGTTATTATTATTGAGTAAATCAGCAATTTTAGGTCCAATTCCTTCAATAATGGTCAAATCATCGCCTTTGTTTTCATCAAAAATACTGGTACTATTTGCCAAACTATTGACCGAGGACGATGCAATGACTGTTTCTACAACCTCTTCGGTTTCGGCAATTGGCTCTTCTACTCTCGTTTCGGTAATTTCTACAATAGGCTCGGCAATCTTCTCCTCGACTTCAACAACAACTTCTTCGGTCTCGGCGATTGGTTCTTCTACAATTGTCTCAGCCAATACTTCCTCAACTGTTTTTTCGACCTCAGTTTCAGTAGCTTCGATTACTTCTTCGATTGGCGTTTCGATAGTCGGCTCACTGGTTTCTATGACATCTTCGACCAATGCCTCTACTTGCGGCACTTCGACCTCTTCGACAACTGCCGCTACGGGTTTTACAATTTCGAGCGGAATATCTACACTTTCTGTGGCAAGCATTGAGGTTGCCTCTTTAAACTTATCTTCGATTCCTTCTTTATCAAACTTTGCTTCAAATCTATCAACGTGGTCAATCGTAGCATTTGCCAAACTACGCATCTGAACCATCAAGTTACTCTTATAATGGTCCATCGCCTTGAAATCTCTCTCTAAGCCCTTGACTTCACTCAAAACCTCATCTTTGACATACTTTGCCCTTTCTTCTGCCTGGCGGATAATTGCTGCCGCTTTTGTTTGTGCATCTAATACAATTTCTTCGCTTTTCAATCTTGATTCTTGAACATGCTTCTCAGCTTGCTGGTTTGCCTGTTCGGTAATCATGTTGCTTGTATCTTCGGCAGTTTTAAGCGTTTTGAAAAGCGTCATTTCAATCTCACGCAACTTACTTGCCTCTTTTTCGGCAATTTCGAGCTGCATTCTTAGCATCTTACTTTCATTCAGAATTCGCTCCCACTCTTGGGCAAGATTCGATAAAAAACTATCTACTTCTTCAATATTATATCCTCTAAATGTTTTTTCAAATTCGTGCTGACGTATTTCAAGCGGTGTTATTTTCATGTCTTGGGAAATTTTTGCAATTTTTTGGCAAAGTTATAATTAATATGAAAAGGTAAATACTTTTAAATGAAAAAACAAACACCATACCAATTTTTGAGAACGAATTGTAGGATATTTTAACAAATTATGCAATATCAACGTCCACCAGGTGGGCAGTATTGTTTGAGGTAATTCGTAAACATGGTTGCCAAATGCAAACTTGTGCCTTGCCCCTCGTAAATCCCGTGCGAACGATTCGGATACATCATCAATTGAAACTGACGGTTATATTTTACCAATTCGTTTACGAGCATTTCGGCATTTTGGTAATGAACGTTGTCATCGCCAGTTCCGTGAATGTACAATAAATTACCTTTTAGATTTTTTGCGTGGGTAATTGGCGAACCTGCCACAAAGTCTTCACGGTTTTCTTGCGGAAGCCCCATGTAGCGTTCTTGGTAAATGTTATCGTAAGTTAGCTGGTTTGCTACCGCCGCCACTGCGATGCCCGTTTGGTACAAATCTGGGTATTGGAACAACAAATTGAGGGTTGTCGAACCGCCACCGCTCCATCCATGAACCGCAATTCGGGTAGAATCAACAAACTTCCATTTACGGATTTCTTTACACGCCATTGCTTGGTCTCGAATATTGATAATTCCGATTTTACGATAAATAGCTTTTCGCCATTCACGTCCTTTGGGAGCTGGTGTTCCACGGCCTTCAACCGCCATATAAATATAGCCATCACGAGCCATATTACCCATGTATAAACCATTGTTCCCTGCTCCGTAAGTGTCATTGACGGTAGTTCCTGCGGGTTCGCTATAGACATTAAAAACCACAGGATA
>JAQGFW010027840.1:0-15054 GCA_030463445.1 Euplotes aediculatus
AGCCCGGCGACCTGGTCACCCTGATCCCTTACTTCAGCTGCGGCACCTGCATCGCCTGCCGATCCCATAAACCCAATTGCTGCTCCTCCATCCAGGTCTTCGGTGTCCATATTGATGGCGGCCTCCGCCAATTCATCCAGGTTCCCTTTTCCGCCCTGGTCAAAGGCCCCGGTCTGAACCCAGACCAGCTCGCCCTCGTTGAACCCCTGGCCATCGGCGCCCACGCAGTCAGAAGAGCCAACCTGCAACCGGGTGAAACCATCCTGGTTATTGGTGCCGGTCCCATCGGCCTCGGACTTATGGAAATGGCCAGAATCGCCGGCGCCACTGTAATTGCGATGGATGTCAACACATCGCGTCTCGATTTCTGTCAACAACAGCTCGGTATTCAACATACCATCAACCCAAAAGATCAGGATGCAGCGGAAGCAATTAAGCAAATCACCAACGGTGATATGGCTACCTCGGTTTTTGATGCTACAGGTAATCTCAGGGCGATCGAAGGCGGACTGCAATTTCTCGCCCACGGTGGTCGATTCGTACTGGTTGGTTTGCAAAAACAACCCTTCTCTTTTTCACACCCCGATTTTCACAAGCGCGAATCCACGTTGATGAGTAGCCGAAATGCTACCAGCGATGATTTCAATTGGGTGATCAGCTCGCTCCAATCAAATCTCATTCAACCGGCCAACTATATCACGCATCGCATTTCGTTTTCCCAACTGGCGGAGCAGTTCAAATCCCTTTCTGATCCTTCAAATGGAGTCATCAAAGCGATGGTGGATATGGAGGCCTAAGGCTTCGGACCCACCTGCATCAAATACCGATACTGCAAATACTTCGGTCGTTTATCCGGCAATAAAAACCCGATCTTCAATTTGGAGATATGATAATGCGGAAAGCTGTCTACCTCCTGCACCGGTACGCCCATCGCTACCAGCGTATCGCGTTGCTCCCTGCTGCTGTAATACAATACCGCACTGTCTTTGGCTGCTGCTACCAGCTCCACCCGATAAGTATAACGGACAGGCCCATCCGAATAAAAATCCAGCGAATAGGAGAGGGGATTTGTCTGATAAATGCGTTTGCCAGGCTGCTGCTGATTCACCTGTTTGGCTACCTGCTCGCCCGACTGATACTTCAACAAGGCCGGATAAAAATAAAGGTTCAAAAATCCATAGAGCGTAATCGCCGCCAGGCTGGTGCTTATAATCAATCGCGCCGTCCGGCCAAAGCCAGATACGCCCGCTTTCTTCCAGAACAATCCCCACAAGATCGCCATCGATAACACATATACCAATGGCCTGAAATTCGTCAGGTACATTAAACCCCACAACAAAACGCATCCCACAAGCAGTAAGATAGATATCCCCAATTGTATGCCTCCCAGCACCCGAATCTTTTTGCCCTCCGCATCCTGGCGCAGGAGCCAGTCTGCCGTCAATATCGCAAAGAAGGGAAACACGATATTCATATAGTGCGGTAACTGAAACCTCGATGCCGAAAACAACAGAAAACAGATCAGTGAAATCCCCGACAACACCCATTCACCTTTTTCTCTTCGCACCAGTCCTTTAATTTTCTCCCACATCGTTGTATACAGCAATATCGACCAGGGTAAAAAGGCCCATAACAACGTATGCAGGAAAAAAGAGGGATCACCCTTGCCTTTAATCGGACCGGTATTCATAAACCTTCCAAACTGACTGTCCCAGAAGAAAAACCGCAAGCCCGATACGCCCGTCCGCCCAAATACAACTTTCTCCGGGTGCTGGTCGAACTGCCAGTACAAGGTCATCAATTCGGGTAAGATGAAAATCCCCACCAGTCCCAGTGCGATCCACCATCTCGGCTTACTCAACTCATGTTTAAGCTGCCCGTTCAATGCCCAGTGCAGCATAAAAGCACCCACCACCGGTATAAGGATAAAGATCCCCTTGGTCATGATCGCCGCCGCCAGGAATATGGCCCCCAGCACCACCGGTCGGGTGGCACCGGTCGGGTGGCACCGGTCGGGTGAGGGCAACCAGTAATACACAGTTCCCGCCAGCAATCCAGTCAGGTAAGGCTCGGCCCGCACATCGTTATTGGAGATAACCAAATGCAGCGCCGTCAGATAGATCAGTAAGGCCACCTGCGCAACCTGCTCGGAATACAGGCGGCGGGCAATCAAAAAGGTATACCATCCCCCCAGCGCCCAAAAGAGAAGCGCCGGAATTTTATACGCGATCTCATTGATCCCGAAGATCGAATAACTGATGGCCGTCATCCAGAATGGAAAATGTGGCTTGTCCAGCCAGTCGCGGTTATGGGCATACAGATTCACCCAATCCCCATTCAACACCATGGTCTTGGCGATGCTCGCATAGAGCGCCCCATCTGGCTCCAGGATGCTGCTGTGTAATCCCAGCAGATTCACCAATATACCCGCCGCAACCAGTCCTATATACCAGCTCCGCCAGCGTACCGGCGTCAGTTGTTCCGTCATGTGAAAAAATTAATCAGGGTAGAGAAACCGCATCCGGGTTGGCCATCCGCTTTTTCCGGTTATCCCAGTGCTCAAAGAGTTTGGCCATGGCGGTCCCGATAAAGATACCCAATAATCCTCCTCCGAGAATATCAATAGGGTAGTGTTTGCCTACATAAACCTGCGCATAACCGATTATAAATGCCCATAGAAACAACCAGTACCAGCGTTGCCCTTTGATCAGGTAAATCGCCCAGTACCAGAAAGCCGCCAGCGCGAAATGATTGCTGGCATGGGAAGATGGAAATCCGTATTTGCCGCCGCATCCCACCAGGGAACGTACCACCCCCTCAAGGTCGTCCTCATAACAGGGTCGCTCCCGCGCGAAAAAGGGTTTGAATAGGGATGCACTGCTAAAGTCCGCCAGTCCGAAACTCGCCACCGTTAACAGGATGAATGCCAGCATTTTAGACCGCGCATTCTTCCAGATCCAGTACAGCATGAACGCATAAAAGGGTATCCAGAGTTTGGCTTCCCGCATGGCTAACATGAAATGATCCAGGAAATTAGATACTCCCGTGCTCTGAATGAATTTGAAAATGGTGTAATCGAGTTGTATGAGTTCTTCGGTCCAGCTCATGTGTGTGTTTTGTTCAGCGAAAATGTGTTTCGTATATGAACAAACTACAATGTGGATGTTACCAAAGTTTTAAAGATCGATTAGAATGCAATTAGAATTTCCCTCACCCGACCGGTGCCACCCGACCGGTGGCACCGGTCGGGTGAATTAGCAACCAACATAGACTCCGTCTGCTCTCACCTCTACCGGCCAGTGTTTCAGGTAATAACCTTCCCCCGATACATTTCTCCCGCTTGCCATACTGAACCGATACCGGTGTATGGGGCACACGACATTGCCCAATGCATCAATAAAACCTTCTGAAAATAATCCGCTAGCATGCGGACATTTATGCGCAAACGCAAATAATTTCTCTTTGTACCGCCCGATACAGATCGGCCGGCCCTCCAGCTCGGCTAACGCGATCTGGTTGCTATTGAAGTGAAGCTCACTGGGAGCTCCGGCTATCTTGACCCAGTTTTGCGTGCGGTTGAGTTCCATGAAATCGATTATTCCCCTTCATTCGCCTGAAATGTCCCGAAAAACTCGGTCTTATACGGATACCGCTCCCGGTACATCTGCCTTACCTTATTCAGAATAGTTGCTCTCAACCCTTCCAGGTTCCGGCGCTCAATCGCAGATACAAATACACAATTCCCCAGGGTGATATTCTCCCAGCGCTCCCGCACTTCTTCCAATATCTGGGTCTTTACCTCCGGCTCCAGCCACTCATCAAACACATTCTTCTCATATTGATCCAGTTTGTTGAAGATGGTGATCATGGGCTTCTCCGTTACCTTTAGTTCCTGCAGGGTTTTATTCACCACATTGAACTGATCCTCATATTGCGGATGCGATAAATCCACCACATGCAACAGGATATCCGCCTCACGCACTTCATCCAGCGTGCTTTTGAAACTTTCCACCAGGTGGTGGGGCAGTTTCCGGATAAATCCTACCGTATCACTTAATAAAAAGGGTGTGGTATCAAACACTACTTTTCGGGTAGTCGTATCCAGGGTTGCAAATAATTTATTCTCGGCAAACACTTCACTTTTACTGAGGATATTCATCAGCGTACTTTTCCCTACGTTGGTATATCCCACCAGGGCTACCCGGATAAACTCACCGCGATCTTTTCGCTGGGTAAAGGACTGTTTGTCAATTTCACTTAACCGTCGCCGTAAGAGCGCAATTTTCTCCTTCACAATCCGGCGGTCCGTTTCAATTTCAGTTTCACCCGGACCTCTGGTTCCAATTCCACCCCCCTGGCGTTCCAGGTGTTTCCACATCCCTTTCAGGCGGGGCAGGAGGTACTGGTACTGCGCCAGCTCCACCTGGGTTTTGGCCTGCGCAGTTTTCGCACGCCGCGCAAATATGTCCAGGATCAGATCCGACCTGTCAATGGTTTTTACCCCCAACACTTTTTCAATATTGAGGATCTGCGAGCCGGTCAGCTCATCATCAAATATGACCAGGTTGATATCCCTTCCGGTGATATAATCTTTTATCTCCTCCAGCTTGCCCTTTCCTACAAAGGTTTTGCTGTCGGGATGCGCCAGCTTCTGTGTAAATCGTTTCACGGCTTCCGCCCCGGCAGTTTCTGCCAGGAAAGCCAGCTCATCCAGGTATTCTGTTACCTGCTGCTCATTCTGGTCCTTCTGGACCACTCCCACCAGCACGGTGCGTTCATTTTCTGCTATCTGCTTTTTTTCTATCAATTCGCTTTTATTAAAATGTTGCTCAGGTCGGCAAAATTAGCACAAAAAAAACGGGCCAGGAGGCCCGCTTTGTTAACTTAGTTTTTTTATCAGAGTCCGCTGATCGTTAACCCGACCGACACCGGGTGCACCGGCGGCCCCTGGTTGTCCTTGATCAGGGTATTGACCTGGTAGGAACCAAAGATTCCAAACGGACCATAACTGATCCTGGCCGTTGCTGCTATACGCAGACTGTTGAAATATCGCTTGGAGTTGATTTTCTCCGTGTAATTGTTGATGGTACTGCCCGATTTGGTCTGGAAATTCTTTCCCTTGGTATGCGCATTCAGCATGGTTCCGACCTTGGCACCCAATGCAAATTTCCAGCTCTTGTTGGTATTCTCCGGATTCGCCGCAAAACGCAGTTCCACCGGTACTTCTGCCCAAACATTCACCAGTTTGTATTTCTTGAAATGGTTGGTATCCGCCAGGTTACGGAAGGCCAGTGTCTGACTGCTTCCCGCGATCTGTACATCGTGTTTGTCAAAAAAGATATTGCTGGATCCGATCCCTACACCAATGCCTACACTGAAACGGGGGTCCACTTTAAAGGGGAAATCCATCATCAGGTAAATATTCAGATGTCTGCCGATTCCGGTCAGTCGAATGGAATCAGGCACCTGGCTCCAGGTATCATATCCAAACTGGAACATGAAATGGTCGTTGGCACGGTTGCTTAACTTAACCTTACTCCAATCCTTCTTCGGCTTGGATACTTTCTCCTTAATGGTTGGTATGGGAGCAGCTGGGTTGGTTACAGTAGAATCCGTCTGCGCCTGTAGGGCAAGGGTCAGCAGAAGGGCAGACAAAACGGCTGAAATTTTTCTCATACTAGTTGATAAAGCGCAAATCTATCGGTTGGACTGCCAGGGTCCTTCCTTCACGTTGTTAATGTTATTAAAAAGCACAGCCAGATACTGATCTTGGCTGGGCGAGCGCAAAAATAGGGCTTTTCCGGCTGACCAGCGCGATTAGAGGTTGATCACGCGTTTTTCCCGATGGCTTTGCTGTGCCGCGTCCAGCACGGTCATGGTTTTGATGGCATCCGCCACCGGTACGGGATTCGGAGCTCCATTCGCGATGGTCTGGTACGCATCCTCAAAAAATCCCATGTAATTGCCAGGGGTGGAGCGGGTTTCCCTGCGCACCAGCTGGCCGTCAATGATCGTATGCAGCAATCCGTCTGCTTTCTCCGGCGCGGGGCACCAGGCTTCCACAGATGGTATGGTCCCTTTGAGTAATTCAGTCTCCTGCAGGTCAGACCGCTCCTGGATAAAGGTCCCGTTCATGCCCTGCAATACAAAGGCAGGTACGGTTTCCCTGGCCACCACGGTCGCTTTCAGCCGAACCCGCATACGCGGATAAAATAGCAGCATCTCAAAATAATCATTGCTTTCTACTGTATCCCGCAGGGTCATGATATCCGCAAATACCGCCTGCGGCCAGCCAAACAATTGCAGGGTCTGATCAGTGAGATGTGAACCCAGATCATGCAATACCCCCGCTCCAGGCAGGTTTTTTTCCTTATGCGCCTTGCCACTGGGCTCAGTGCGATAACGGTCATACCGAAATTCTACCTCCCGGATTTCTCCCAGCCAGCCTTTGTCAACTACCTCTTTGATTGCATGATAATCTCCATCATACCGGCGGTTCTGATACACGATCAGATGCAGATTCTTTTCTTTGGCCAACTGATCCAGTTCCGCAGCTTCCTTAGCATTCGTGGTTACCGGTTTTTCTACAATTACATGTTTGCCCGCCTGCAAGGCCTGTTTCGCAAAATCATAATGTGTTTGCGTAGGTGTATTCACAATGATCAGGTCGATGGAATCATCCGACAGCAACTCTTCTACCGACCGCACCAGCTTACTATGCGGGTACCTTGAGCGCGATTCCTGGTTGTGGCGTTCAACGATCGCCGTTAGTTCATATCCGGGATGATTGTCTACGAAGGGAGCATGAAACAATTTGCCACTCATGCCATAGGAGCAGATGCCGGTATTGATGATTCTCATGCTCTCTAAAATACACCCTTCAACCGAAAGAGATCGCATTTTCGGAATTAATGGCTATTTTTTCAGCAAACTTTCTGAAATGAAACAGTTGCTTGCAGCCTTCCTGCTGGGCTCTTTTTTCTCTGCTTCACAAGCCCAGGAAAAACTCAATGTGGTGTTTATTCTGACAGATGATCATCGCCACGATGCCATGGGTTTTACAGGCCGCATTCCCTGGCTGGAAACTCCCTATATGGACAAGATGGCCAAAGAAGGGGTTTGGGTGAAAAATGCAACAGTTACTACCGCACTCTGTTCTCCTTCCCGCGCTTCCATCCTAACCGGACAATACGCGCATACCCACACGGTGGTGGATAATTTTTCTCCCCTGCCCAAAGACCTCCGCTTCTTTCCCGAATACCTGCAAAAAGCGGGATACCAGACTTCTTTCTTTGGTAAATGGCATATGGGTCACCAGGGCGATCAACCGCAAAAAGGGTTTCATCATTGGGAGAGTTTCACGGGACAGGGAGTATATTTCAATCCACGCCTCAATATCAATGGCGAACGTACTCAATACAAAGACAGCACCTATATCACCGATCTGCTGACCGATCATGCAGTGGAGTGGATTCGCAAACAAAAAAAGAGACAACCCTTTTTCGCCTATATCTCACACAAAGGGGTACACGATGAATTCATGCCGGCTCCCCGGCATCGGGGACGGTATGCCAATAAACCAATTCCCTATCCTTCTACGATTAATCTTACTGCTAAACCAGGTAGTAAAATCTTCGGTGATACTACCCTGTTACCGTTAGCCCATCGCGCTGCCGCCAATCCCGCTTACAATGTGAAAGATATTCCCTCCTGGGTTTGGGCACAACGCAATAGCTGGCACGGGGTGGACTTCATGTACAATGGCCGTGTTTGGTTTGATGAATTCTATCGCCGCTATTGTGAAACCCTGCTGGCAGTGGATGAAAGCATCGGTCGCATTCTGCAAACCCTCAAAGAAACCGGACAGGATAAAAATACCATCCTTGTTTATATGGGAGATAATGGCTTCCTCATGGGCGAACACGGACTGATCGATAAACGCAACATGTATGAAGAGAGCCAGAAAGTGCCTTTGCTGGTCTATGCACCGGCACATATCAAAGGCGGACAAATTCTCGATGCTGTAATCCAGAACATTGATATTGCGCCCACGGTGCTGGATATTGCACGCGTGGAAAAACCATCGCAAATGCAGGGCAATTCTTTTCTTCCCTTACTGAAAGGAGCCAAAATTGCCTGGCGCAGCAAGGCTTTTTATGAATATTACTGGGAGTATTCCTTCCCGCAAACTCCTACCACCTTTGGCGTGCGCGATGGAAAATACAAGTTCATTTATTACCCCGGTGTTTGGGATATCAGTGAACTGTACGACCTGGAAGCGGATCCCGAAGAAAAACGCAATCTCTGGCGGCATCCGGATCACCAGGAAACAGTATTAAAACTGCGCAATGAACTCTGGGACTGGCTGGAAAAAACAGGCGGCATGCAGATTCCCCTGAAACGCATCACAGAGAAACGGGGCGATTATGGGAACCATCAATTGTACTGATCATGTCATAGTTGGCTCCTTCCCAGTCGAAATACCCAACAATCCGGAATCCATTTTTCAGGTAAAAATTCACTGCGCGGATATTGGCACACTGAACTCCGCCCCATAAAATTAATTGTGTGATCCCTGCATCTTTCAGAAAGGGTAGGGCTTGCCTTAGCATGAGCGTACCTGCTCCTTTTCCCTGGTAACCATCTCCCAATACTGGTGCATAGGATGCGGTATGCTGGTCAAGGGCAATTCCATATTGTTTATACCGATCGCGCTCCCAGGGGAAAGCTCCCTTTAGAAAAACCTGGTATCCCGCCAGATCAGTTTCCTCAAAAGAAACTAACATTAAATAGTCGGGATCAGCTAATGGCTGCTGGATGGCTTCCCGATCCATGGGATGCGGTGCAAACAATCGGCGGGTGGCATCCTGCAATTGCTGGTAGAAAGATACAATGCTGTCACAATCTGCGGCGGTGGCGATTCGGGTGTGCATAATGGTTAACTTACCTTAAACAGCAGGCTGAGGATGCGGGGCAATTCGCGATTGTCTTCATCAAACCACTCTTTCAATTCCACCAATTCAAATCCCTCTGCTTTCGCTGCCGTATAAAACTCAGACACATGGTGATTGAAACAGGTCACCACCTGCTGGCCTTCGGCTGTTTCGAATCTGGCCTTTGTTCCGGTATATTGTTTAAAGGGATGGAGTTCTCCCACATATACATATCCGTTAGGTTGCATTACAGCTTTCAATTTTGCAAAGATGCTGTTTAGGTTTTCAATATGCTCTAATACCAAACTAAAGGTTGCGAGGTCATAAGCTCCCTTGGCAAATTGCCAATCCTGCGTGATATCAGCCTGTAGGAATGTCACCTGGGGCGCATTGATTTTTTCTCTTGCTTTGCTCAGCATGCCTTCCGACAAATCAACTGCGGTGATCTGTTCTGCAATAGTCACCAGCCATTCGGTATTCTTGCCGGTACCACAGCCAATCTCCAGGCAATTGCTAAAACGGCGACCGGCCAGCAGGGTTCTTAAGCTGATCGCTTCCAGATCTCGTGTGCGGTTTTTATTGCTATCATAAATTTCAGCCCATTGGTTATAGGCGGTGGAAACATTCGACATAAAATAGAGTTACTCAAAGTTGAAACTATTTTGCTTGACGCCCGGCTTTGATTTTTCGCTGCACCACCAGTACGCGTAACTTAATGGCATCGTATAGCAAGCCGGCCAGCAACAGGAAAACCGCCAGTAACAGGATATGTAATCCAACCTGGCTGAAGGGTATCCCGCCTGCTATGCCTCCCAAAAAGAAAAATCCGATTATAGTAAGCCGCAGGCGGATGGAGGATCGCAATCTTTCCTGCTGCTCCTCTTTCCTGTAAAAAAACAATTGCGAGAGCTCAATTCCGAGATCAGTAAACAGTCCGGTCAGGTGGGTAGTACGCACGGTTGCATTGGATAAACTGGTCACCAGCGAGTTTTGCATGCCCATACTGAAGAGCAGGATATATGCCAGCCAATTGGGGTTCGTTGAAATGAGTTGCGGTCCCGCCAAAGCAGCTATCAACAGGAGTCCGGCTTCAATCAGCACCGGCCGCAGAAAAGCTTTTTTCTCACTGTTTCGTAAGCCCGCTTCCACCAGCAGGTTGGAGAAAAAAGAGCCCGCCAGGAAAAACAGGATGTACAGAAAATAGGCAAATCCCACCCAGAGTTTCCATTGCATCACTTCCTCCATGAAGAAGGCAAAATGTCCGGTTACATTGGTCGTCAATTGCTGGATGGAAAGAAATCCCACCACATTCACCATGCCTGCAACAAAGGAGAGCAGGGAGGCGATGGCCAGGTTATGTTGAAAAGTGCGGGACTTACCGCGATGCTTGAACATACAACATGAAGGTCATGATTTTTTTAAGCAGAAAAATACATGGTAGATATATTATATGTTTTTAAAATCTTGGGTATAATTTGTAGAAATGCGGCTTTTTGCGGTATTTATTTTGAATTACTTGCGCCTTAACTTGCTTTCAATGCTGTAAATTCCTGCATAAACCAGATAAATACTGCATTATGAAAAAAACGCTACTACTTTTTTCGGTATGTATTTGGGCGATGCTTGGCCTAAATGCACAAACACCTAAGCGGGAATTCAGGGGTGCCTGGATTGCCAGTTATTTTGGAATCGACTGGCCCAACCGGAACCAGACCCCTGCCCAACAGCAGGCTGCGCTGATTTCGATTCTCGATCACCACAAAGCAACCGGTATCACCACCATTTTCCTGCAGATCAGAAGTCAGTCGGATGCCCTCTATCCGAGTGAGCTCGAGCCCTGGTCCAACGACCTTACCGGCCTCCAGGGACGTGCCCCCAACCCTCTTTGGGATCCCCTGGCTTTCGCGATTGAGGAAGCGCACAAAAGAGGCATGGAATTACATGCCTGGATCAATCCCTACCGGGCTGTCGGCAATGTGGCTAACCTTCCCAACTTCGCGGAAAATCACATCGCGAAGCGCCACCCTGAATGGTTGATCAGTACCGGAGTACTTAGAACCCTGGATCCCGGTATCCCGGGTGTAAGGGATCATATCAATGCCGTGATTTCGGATATTGTTTCCCGTTATGATGTGGATGGCATTCATTTCGATGATTATTTTTATCCCAATGCTGCCTTTAACGATGATATTACCTATGCTGCTGATCCACGCGGCATTACTGATCGGGCCGACTGGCGCAGGGATAATGTAAACCTGCTCGTAACCAGGATCAATCAAACCATCAAACAACTCAAACCCTGGGTTGAATTTGGTATTTCTCCTTCTGGCATTTATCGCAACAGTACAGATCCTTCAATTGGTTCTGCTACCTCTGGCCTGCAGCATTATTCGCAACTCTATGCAGATAGTAAAAAATGGTTGCAGGAAGGATGGATCGATTACCTGGCACCCCAGGTGTACTGGTATATCGGTCAACCAGGCGCCAATTATGGCATTGTTACGCCCTGGTGGAATAACAACAGTTTCGGAAGAAGAATCTATATCGGGTTGGCCGGTTATAAAGTGAACGATCCTGCCCAGGGTGTGAACTGGGCCAATTCTTCTCAGATCCCCAACCAGGTGAGGTTGAATCGCAGCCTGTCCAATATATCCGGACAGGCAGTATACAACACGGCTAGCCTGCGAAGCACCACCAAACTGGGTTTCAGGGATTCACTGCGACTTGATTTTTATAGTCGTCCAGCTCTGCAGCCTACCATGCCCTGGATTGATGCAGTTGCTCCGGATGCCGCCACGGATTTGAAAGTGATCAAATTTGGTGCATCTCATAATTTGCTGAAATGGAAAAAGCCCGCAGCAACAGCAGATGAACTGAATCGCGTAAGGCAGTTCGCCATCTACCGCGGTACCAGTTCCGGTATTGATATCGAATCCGCAGAGAACCTGCTGGCCATTACCAACCAGGATGAGACTTCTTTTGAAGATCATTCGATTGAGCCGGATCAAACCTATTATTACCTGGTGACTTCCCTGGATCGCCTGCACAATGAAAGCCTGGCTTCCAATACCGCAACTTTCCAGTTGCCTGCTATTGATTGTCCGGATAACCAACAGACTGTACTTGACGAAAACTGTAGTGCAGCAGTGCCCGATTTCACTTCCGGTCTACCGGTTCAGGAAGATATTACCTACACCCAGGAGCCTTTGGCAGGTACTGTTGTTTCAGGCACCGGCACCACTACTGTTACAATCCGCGCTACGGATATAGGTGGCAATTTCAGCACCTGCAGTGTGGAGTGGACTAGAGTGGATGAGACGGCTCCTGTTATAACCGGATTGCAAACAGATAAAACGGTATTAAAAGTTCCCAATCATAAAATGAATGAAGTGGCGGTGACCTACACGGCAACTGATTACTGCGGACCAGTAACCATTGCTCTTGAGGTGTCCAGTAACGAACCAGTCAATGGAACCGGTGATGGTAATACCTCACCGGATTGGGAGATCATCAATAACAACCTGGTGAAACTGAGGGCTGAACGTTCCGGAAACGGCACAGGCAGAATTTATACTATAAGAGTAACAGCTACTGATGCGGCAGGTAATCAAGCTACTGCCACCACAGAAGTACGCGTTCCGCATGGAGCAGCAGGTACAGCTGCCTCTGAAATGGCGGTGATGGAAAACAGTCAGCCGGTTGGACATTGGGTGAAACTATTGCCGAACCCAACCACCACCAGCTTTACACTTCGTTTACTCGGAACCGGTAGCCAGCAGGTGAAACTGCGCATGCTGGATCTGAATGGCCGTGCACTGGAAGCACGGGCAGGCATAGCCGACAATGCTACCCTGCAATTCGGAGCTAATTATCGTCCCGGTACTTATTTTGTTGAAATACAAAGAGGAAAAGAAAGATTGGTACTAAAACTGATCAAACAGTAAAAACAAAGGAGGCTGCACTAAAAATGCAGCCTCTTCTTTTTTGTGGGCCCTGCCGGGCTCGAACCAGCGACCCTCTGATTATGAGAATGATGCTGGTGGCTGATTATTTTACCAAACCCTGTCTGGTGGCGGGTTTCATTTTTCGAAGAACTATTGGTTTTCCGCGGATCTCTGCTCAGTGTTAATGTTTTTGTTAAGAAGATTAATTTTATTAATTAACTCTTTTAGCTTCTCCGTCATTTCGATATTTTTAGAATTGATAAAACTTTGATCTTTTGAGTTCCAAGTATTCCTTACCTCCCGAGCAATATCTATAAGTTGTAAATTGTACTTAGTCAATGAGTCCATATCATTCAAAGTGAGATTTATTTTTGACGATATATCGTTTAATTTTAATTGCTTTTCTTTAATTTCTAACTCAAGCAGTTTTTCTTTCGCTTGTAATTCCTTGGCTTTAAAGTCAAATCCCCCATTTATATATAGGAATAATGCAGAAATAAAAGCAATTGAGGAAGGGATTAATATACTTAGATATTCATTTTTTTTATACCAGGGGAGTGTCAATTTTAATACTTCAAGTCTTAGTTTTTCAACTTCAAGTTCTTTTTTTTGATCCTCTATAGTTTTTGTGGCATTCTCCATGGCATCGATTATTTCAGCTGATTAATCAGGTTTTCCGCTGCCTGAGCCACTGCCTGGGAAACTGCTTCTTTCTTCTTTTTGCCGGTCAATAGGTGGAAAACCTGGTCCTGGGTAAGATTCATTGAAATGGCCAGCTGGCCAAATTGCTGCAGTGTGAAATTGTATCCTTCCTTTTCCAGTACCCTGGCAAAATTGCTTGGAGTCATACCAATCGACTCGGCGACCTCCTTTTTTGTGCGACCCTGACTTTTTATCAGGGCTTCTATGAATTTTACCATGGATGCTTTTGAATACATTCTTATGGATTAAAAAATTATCTTTGGGAAAACAGTTTTATGAACGATAAAGAGCTGGCGGAAATTCGATTGAAGTGCTTGGAAATGGCTATTAGCGGGAATTTTATTGAACCCGTAATTAAAGCAGAGCAATTCTATCAGTTTGTCATTTCAGGGAAGACATCATGATACAAGCTCCAGCATTTCCATGTAGAAGTCCGCATATTTAAGATCTAGTGTTGTTGGATGAAACCAAAAACACGTTGCTAACCCAGAAGAAGAATTTGTCAATGAAACTGTCATTTTGATTCCTGGTGCTGATTTTAGGCTTACAACACTTCCAGTTTTGATTTTTTGTTCTGACATGATTTAAGGTTTAATTGTTATGAAAAGATGGCCTTTGCGACCTCAAATAATAATGTTGCTGTCGATACTCCTATGGCAGTCCACGATAATTTCCTGGTTCCTTTGGCTTCCTCGGGAAGACGTAAAAGTTCCTTTATTTGTAGCTCTGACAGGAGTGCCTCTCGTTTTTGTTGTTCTACTTTTTGTTCAAGCTCTGCTTGCCTGGATTGATGAACTTTAGTAAACCCACCTTCTTCCAGGAAGCCCTGCACACTTGCCTTATCTCTGATCATTAATCGGTGAAGTGAATCTCCGTACCCATTACCCTTTTGAATCCAATAAGGATAATTTTGACAAATTTCATTGACCTCATGTATAATTCTTTGATCACTCACATCAAGCCGTTTGGCAACAGCTGAACTGTCTGCACTCCCTGTTTCGGCTAATATTTTCAGTATTTGATCCTTGATGTGCATTTGGGGGTGAGTGCTTAGCTTGTGGGGTTTGTCGGGTTTGTTGGGTTTATAACATTGATTTGGCTTTTTCAAATGCAGAGATTAAATCATCAATACTCTTGTTTTTGAATTCCATACTGGATACACTCAAATACCTTTCGAAATCAAAACCAAACCTCCAACTATTTGATCTGGTACCTAATGATCCCTGCGTACTATATAAATAAGATCTAAAATCTGACCGTGTGTTATAGTGAAATTCAGTTTGATAATCTGGCCCTTTTTTGTCCAAATGATCTTTTACAAGTTTCAAAAAAGTAATCATATCCCCAATTTCATCACCATCTAAATAAGCGACTCTTGTTACTGGAGAGGTAGAAAATCCGCTAATCCTTGCCGATAAATACAGCCCTTTGGTTGATGTGTTATTATTTGAAGTAACAGTTAGAAATTTAATTGT
>JAQGFW010027893.1:0-11282 GCA_030463445.1 Euplotes aediculatus
TTCAATTTTGATAACTTTCTCCATTCTAATCATAATAGATATCTAAACTCTTATAATTTTGTGTTCTGTATAAATGAAAAACAAATCAAAGACCAATTGTAGCAAGCTCTTATACATATCATTAATAAAAATTAATTGAGATTTGGAATCGAGCTCTTGCCCCTTATGTTAAAGGTTGAGCTTCCTCTTATTCAAATATATCCTTTTTCTGTCATCATTGAGATTGTAGTTATATCCTTATTTTCATCATATGAATCATTTATTTCACTTAAACAAAAATCAATAGATGCTTAGCTGATAACTCGACTGAATTTCTTCACTAATGGAGTTTGACATCATAATAGTTTTCAACAATCCAATTGAAATTCAAATGCATTTATTTTGTGCTCCTATCAATATAAGTGCTTGTTATCTGTCTTTTACCTTATTAATGTGTTCCTCAATCTCTGACAATAGTCTTTTGAAAAACTCCATAAGATGAAGCATTTAAAATCCGCCTAACAACATTTTGTTTAAAATCTCAACATTCATCGTTAACTTTGATATCAGTTGAGTCGAAAATACATCCCAATAATCTAAATGGATGATAATTTAAAAATAGACTAACATTTTTGTTAGCACATAATTTTATTTTCTCTTTATTACCAGATTGCTTATTTTTACTTTCAATATTTTTTTTATTTTCATTTTATATTTTCGGAGATAAATATGAAGAAAACATATTAACTAGCTACAACTTTCACTTTTTATCTAAACTTTACTCAGAATCAGTAAACTATTTATAAGATTTATAACACAAAATTAATAAGATATAAAATTAAAAGAATGTTAACATGTATTTTAATTGTTCAGGATAGGCTTTAGTATCTTTTCCGTTGAGCTTTTAAATTCTCAACTATTAAATCTTCATCTGTTATAACCTTTACTTTTGCTTGTAACTTAATGTAACCCTTTAAATTTTGCTCACCATTATTAAACTCAGCATTTTACCTCTTCGTCTTTGTCTTATAATATTCTATTTAAATAAGTCCAATCAGCTTCTCAACTGCATTAAGTAATTGTATGTATGGTAAAGTGATCAGCATGAGAATCTTTATTAACTTCAAGTATACATTTATTGCTAGAGTCTTATGAATACTTTCGTTATCGCAAATCAAGACACTATCATTCCAGTTTTCATTAAACAGATTCTCCTTTAATATTTCAAATGTCCTTGAGGAAACATAGAAAATCTTTTGAACTATATGTTGAGTTTGTTGGTTTCACGCCGTATATTAACTTCTTCAAAAATGCTAAAATGAAGCTGAACGATGTATTGTCAGTTTGGAACTAAACAAACCCTCTTCGGTCGACTTTTCCCAGCTAAAAGTTTTGTGACTTCTCAATGATACCTTGAACTCATCTCAGTAAGCGATATTAAATCTCCATCCATGTAAGTTTTAAATCAATTCAAAACATTCTGCGAATCTTCGTAAATGATCTTTGGTAAATACTCTAGCACTTATCTCATCTACTTTCTTTTATGCCATCTTTAGTTTTCTTATTATAATTTTACGAACACTGAAGATTGAGAGTCTCTCCAAAGATGTATCCCTATTTAACAATTTTGAACCATTTTTACAGTTAAAAATTTATCTTTACATCCTTCAATGAAGCCTTGGGATCAGGAAATATCCACATCGGTGATTTAAATTGTACTTTGATTTTTGTTCGTCTCTTCGAATGTATCACCTTCCATAGTTCAACTTCGAGAGCATGTTTATTATTCTCTTGACTTTAGATAAATTTAAACCAAGTTTCGCATTAATAGATTGAGAAGACTAATTTTAAATAAATGCCTTAATTTTAACATCATTTCATAGTGCATTGTTGACTCCATCTGGCATTAGATTTCAAAATATATTCTCTTTTGAGTGAGTCATGAATTTAATAAGGTATTATACTAATAAAATTGTTCAGCATATCTTCGTTGGTTATCAAATTTACTTTTAAACACTCGATCAGTTGTATGAATAGCAAGTTTTGAGTAACTCAGTCAGCAATTCCTGAAAATTTTTATTCATCAATTTTTTAGCTTTTCTCTCCTCAAATAAATGGAACAATTATCTGCTTATTTCTTGATTTTAATGTTTGAAAAGTAAGTCAAATCTCAGGCACATAAATCATCTTGAGTTTTTTTAATTATTCAATTTGAAATAATTTTTTGTAAAAACAACTTTAAAATGAAGTTTAATTCACGAAAAATAGAATTCTCTTGTTATCAATTTTTATTATTTAGCTATTCATTACTAAACTCTCCTAATGAAACTAAATATATGATAGTTGTCATAAAGAAGTGAAGCTTTAAGGACTTAGATAAGGCGAATGATAAATCCTTTTTAGCTTTGGCTATATTTTTAATAATAATCCAAAATATATAACTCTTAAATCATAATCAATGCTAACTCAAAATTTTTTAGATGAATTAATTTTATTACAGACTCTTATATGAATTTCTATTTATAATTATATATTAATTTGTAGTTTTTTATTGGGTTTAGTTTTGAATTATTAATATTAAAGTAGTACAATAAAACTTATGTATCAAAACTAGTTAGTATAATTAATTTTTATCTCAAAGGTTATCATAAGAATCTTTTTCAGTAAATTGTAAACATTTAATTAAATGTCAAAAGTTCAATTAATTTGAGGACTTTCCGAATTCATTAAAAACTTATTTGCTGTCTATCTTCACAGCTGATTATTACTTTAGCTCTATTTTATGATCAAAAAATCCCTTGGAGAATATTTGAATGATGATTCTGAAATCTTATTCTGTTGCATTATGATTGAATTCATTATTTTTAAATAAATATCTTATTTTTTGAATATTATCTTAACTGAAGAAGTTTAAAAAAAATAACTGTGTTATTTGCAGTCGAAACTAATAAAGAATTATTAAAAAATCTCAATTAATATTAAAATAAAACTAAGTTTTTTTTGATTTATTAATGTATCTTAAACTTTGATGTCTTGTCCTTTTTTAAACTGTCGAGATTTATGAAACTTGGGATAGAACTTGACAAAGGAATTAGTCATTCTCCAAAACAAAAATTTAAAATTTACTATTAAACTAAAAACTTTTATAAAGATTTTGTTAATATTAGAAAAAAAATAAATTTAATATATTTTTTACTATTTTTTAAGTTTAAATTTTTTCTAAAAATTTTTATTTCAAAAATTTTAGAGTTAACTTTATTATGTAAATCTGAAAATGATGGACTCCTAAAGTAATTTTAATGAGGACTTAAAAAAATGTTTATGGGAATTGCATTCAAAATTTGTAATCATCTTTTCATTTGCTATTTTTTCTCATCTTCAAATCAACTATAACAAATTTACACTATAGAATCTTCTTATTGAGAAACGAATCCCGCACTTTATATTTCAATGAATTATATTCGCAAAGGTTTAAGTCTGCTTCCAGGTCGAGTAAATGATCTCTTAAGTGGTAATCAAGAAATTTTCGAGGTACCAGTTCTTGATGATTTATAGAGGTTTTTATTAAATAAAGATCAAAGTATCCCAAAAGAAAGGAAAGGATGATCAAGCTCAGAGAGACGGAAATCTCGTTATTCTTTTGAAAATGCCAACTCATACGAAGACCAAAAGGATATATCTAATTGAAAAGTAGGAATATAATAAATTATAATATTAAAACTCACTGATTCATGGTATGGCCAATTAAAAATATAAAATATATATTTTTAATATATGTAACCTTATTTAAATAATTTCTTTATTCCAATTATTTTATTATTTAAAGAAAATTAATTTGCTTATCTCAGTTATTAAAATTAATAATATTAAATGGATATTTTAATTCAAAGAAAGTTACTTTAGACTAAATAAATTATACTTTAAGTATGTATTTCAGTTGAAAATTTAAAGAATAAGACAACATTTATCGTTTTATTAAAAAGTTTAGTTATAGGAGGATATATTAAGGAATATTTTGGTTTAATAAAATTTTTGAAGTGTATTTATCAATTCTAAATACTCGTTTGTTTAATTATCTAAGAAATTGCATTTAAATTAATATTCTTTAATATATAACTTTTTCTTGTTTTTATTAAGATCCTAATCTCATATTAAACAAGAGATATCATTCAAATCCAAAGAAGCTTTTTCTTTAGAATAAACTAGCTACAGTTTCCATAATAAATTTATTGAAGGATGTAATGCCGATTAGTGACTTTTAAATTATCATTTTTTGCGAAGAAGTTAAATACAAAGATATAAGATCGTTAAATTAACAGATTCGGTTTCATTTTGATTTCTATTAAGAATAATAAACTAGCTTTAAATAATAAAATATTTGCATTGTTTCAGCTTCTAAGTTTATTTTAATAAAATATTATTTAATATAACCATTATAATATACATAAACCCTTATTAGTCTCTATAATTTAATTGATAAAATAAATTGATTAATAATGTTCCAATATATTAAATATCATAGATTGAATATTTATTTGAATAATTTTTAATTATTGAAAAGTTGAAATAACCATAATATTAAAAATTTTAATAAAATTTGTAAATAATTATTTTATTAATCAAACTGAATAGTGTTATTTATATCAAATTGTGACTCTATAAAGTATTATTTAATCAAATTCATCTTTAAATTTGAGTTTATAAATAACTATCATAATAAATTATTTATAATTTTAAATTTTTTCAAATTTAGTAATTATCTCTATTATCTATGAAAATAGAAAATAGAAAATAAAGAGAAGATGAATTAAAAAATAAAACAACTATTTCAATTAAAATTTGGTGTGAGTTTAATAATAGATATAAAAACAACTATTTAATAAAAGTTAAGCTAAGACAATATATAGTTTCTTATCACTCTGTTTTCAGATAGTTATATAAACTCAACAATTCTAAAATGTTTTTTATTTAGAAAAAAAATAATTAAGATTTTAGTATAATTTAAAAAAATTAGGATTGATATAAAAATATTTTGAAGAATTTTTAGATAATTTTAATGAAATTAGCCAATATAAATAATATAAAGTATTATTTTTAATATTAATTTAAACTGATTAATTAAATACTTTCATGTATTTTATTTTTATTTTATAATAATTCATTTAAAATGATACTATAAGCTTTAAATTAGTTTTATCTTCAAATATTGTACCAGCTCATAAATTTTATTAATAAGTTAATCAGCATCATTTAATATTTAATATTGGAAAATCAAGTATATGTTTTTGTTTACTATTTCTTTCGTTCTGTTAAAAATAATTACTTGATTTAAAATAATTTATTTTAATATTTTTTATTTCATAATTTTCAAAAAATGTGATTTGCCAAATTTACTCTAATATAAATTATAATCTCAAGTTTTTAGTTGACCATAACCTATTATTATTTTTTAATATTATAATTATTTTATAATTTCATATTGAATATATCAACAAAAGCCTTAATTTATGACAAATTATCTGATCTGAATGATATTTCAGTCTCTTTTCAAAAATGTTTTTCATTTCTCTCTCTTATAACTTTAGCATGACTCTTTTACTTTCTCTAATAAATCTAATATGCAGTATATGAACGAATATGACTCTGAGCATAAAAAATTTATTTGAGGAAAAGCACTTTTCCGGATTTCTTGTCTAAGCGAGATTTAGGCTGTACGGCGGAATGATACTCAGTTTTGACCCCAAAAGGAAAGCAGAGGTCTTTGTCGTCTTAGCACTGTGAATCGTTGCTTTTTCTACTCACAATTCTATATCATTTCAATCGACGCGTATTCATAATTCGATGAATTTCTTCAAGATGATATGGTCGCTTAAAAATACTTTTTTAGTAGTCTTGGTAATTATAAATGTACTCGCTTGGCTGGTACTTCAAATATTTAAGATTAAAGATGCTTTTCCTCTTCACCTTCATCCAGTATGTATGATTTTGCCCAAAAGGAAACCAAGAGTATCAGCTTTTGATGCTTCTTAAGAAGTTCGATTTATCATAAATATAAAAATATAATTCAATACAATATGAATATAAAAATAAAAATACCTTCTTCAAGTATGATATTTAATTTTGGAAAGCTATTTGCTATTATAAGTGAAAATAAAGAAAATACTAAAAATGAAAAATAAATAAACTCACTCCTGCACAAAAGTATTGGACTTTCATAATAAAAAATTTTGAATCCTAATAAATCATATTTTGAAAGTTTTTGTATATTCACTCAGAAGTTTAAATGGACTTTTGAATACTTTAAATTGATTTCGAAACTGTTATATAAAATAATATAAGTGCTGATTGCTTTTAATTATATTTCAAATTTGAACGTTCTTGACAGGATACTATTGGATCAATTCCTTATCATCAGAAACGAACTCTCGGGATCGACTTAATATGGGAATGATATGCATTCATCTAAAGTTCCGTCTTCTTTTTGAAATTATCTCAGGTTATAGATCATTCAATGTATACAATTTACTCACTTGCCACGCTACTCCCTCTGATATTCGGCATCGCCTCAGTGCAAACGGTTAGATGAGTATTATAAGTCATTTCAATTTGAAATATATAAAATGATTTCCTATTAAATTTTGAGTACGCCTTGTTATTGTCAAAATAAGCCTAACTAGTTACCATTAGAGATTTTAATTGATAATTTGAATTTCTAAAAAAAATTGAGATATTTGATTATTATATTTATCTTTAAATTTAATGGTAATAGTTTTAATTTTAAAGCTCGAGAAGTATAGTTTTATTAGAACTATTATCAAATCAATTAAGAAAATTTATAAATATTAACAATTAAATATAATATCAAGTATATATCCAGCAATCACAATATCAGTTTTGTGAATAGATTATCAGACTTATGAATAGCTATTTTCTTATTTATTTCTTTATAATAGTTTTCAGCACTTGAAATTAAAAATACTATCAAGTTACCATTTACTAGCATAAAATTTTGTACTTAAAATAAGTAAAGTTATTCACTTGATGTATTTGAAAACTTTGCTACTCTGAGCCTGCTTTTAAACATAAAAACTCAAACAGTGTTATAAAAATTCAAAATGCATCAAGTATATATCTGGTTAAATTGAAAATAAAAAAATATTTTATGTCTGTTTGAGTTTGAATGCTTATCTATTATTATATATTTTGAATAGTATGGATTCGTATGCTTATCGTTATGAAATTCCTTAATAGTAATATTAAGTTTTTATTTTACCAGCTTTAGATAAGTTTGATAAAAATATTTATTGCTGCAAGTTTTAAATTCAAAAGCTCCTGTTAGTTGAGCAACAGGTATTTTCATTTTGAAGATATTCATTCCATATAAGCAAAATTATTTTGTAAAGCATCGAGATATCCTTTGAGATATTTAGTAATAGTTGTTGCAAATTAAAAGTTTAAACAAAAATAATTTATTTATTTATCAATTTATTATATCTTGTGAATTAAATTCTTTGAGAAGATTAAATAATCAAAGTATATTTAAAACCGTATTGATCAAAATTTATGAAATTATTAAAAGTTTTTTCCTCAATAAAAAACTTTATGCCAAAGAACAGAACTTTGATCAAGTACTGTAAAAGTAGGACTTATTTGGAGAGGCATTTCGATCATACTGTATAAAAGATCTGATTCTTTGAGATAAAGCTTTATCTAGAAAAAGCAAAACTTTTTAGCCTGTTCAGAATTCTATAAATTACGGTTTTTATCTCACAGCACTCAAGATTTATTTTTATTATCAATACTATTTACTAAATTGTCATATTTGGATATAAATCTTCACCTTCTATTTCCTGGTGAATAGGGAGAAGATTTGAGTCTCAGATTCGAATATTTGTCCTTTTCACATCAAGAGAAAGAAAATATTTGAAATTCTGATTTTAACAACTTTATATTAAAGTAATTTGTTATTTATACTTTGTTATGAAATCTATGAAATATTATGAAATCTTTTGAAATTCAAAAGCCAATTTATGCAGTTATAATATTTGATTATAAAATATAAATATTTAACATTATACAAAACCTATTTGTTTATTAAAATTGATATTTATAATTATATCAAGTGATCTAACAAAGATAAAATAAATTATAATTATGATATTGTAAATTTGATGAAAATATTATTTAAAGTAATAATTCCAAATTAATATTACATGTATTTTATTTTTTTTCTTTGATTAAAAATTTTAATGATAATTTATAACATTTGCATTTATTATTTTTTTATATTTGATTTATGTTTTAACAAAAATTAGATAAAGGAAATTTTATATTTATATTAATAGAAACTTTAAATAAAATTGATCTAAATAATTATATGTTACTAGAATAACTTTCGGATGGTTGAATCTAAGAACTTATATTGATTTCATTATTGACTTTGCTGAAAATTTTAGAAAATTAAAATTAATTGAAATAATAATCAGTTATATCCAAATTAATATGGTTTTAAAAGTTTGGTTGAGTTAACTAATTAATGACCTTCAAACACTGATTCAATAAAAAACAGTTTTAATATATTATCAAAAATTTATATACTATCCTCTTTTTATTTTCTCTCTCAATAATTATGCCTTTTTGCTCTTCAGCAAAATCCTTTTAGAATTTTCCAAAAGTAAAATGTTTCTATATCAAAATATTAAAAATAAGATTCATAGTGATGTGTCTAAAGAGCAAAATTGAAATTTATAAACTCGCCTAAATCTTAGTTGTTAAACTCTCTTTCCTTATAGATGATACGAATTTAAAAATAACTGTTATATGAAATATTTACATTCAAATCATAAAGGATGCATCTTATTAATAATTTTAAAATTATGCTGAATTGAATAATATTTTAATCATTTAATTTATGATCGAATGTATTAAAATATGAATTTTGAATCAAGAGATGAAGTATTGCTGAGAATATGTTTTATTTATGAATTAAATTACATTCAATATATTTAGAATAAAGACAACTGCTATTTAAAATCTCGAATTATCACAGAACTGAATACCTTAAAAGAAGCTGCAATTATAATAGATTGAAGATTACAAATCATACTAATCGAAAATGAATTAAAATCTTTTGCATCAACATCTAAGATAAATTCACAAAGCATAAAAGAAGCAATCAGTTATATTAAATAACTACATCTCAATAATGAGACATAGTAAAAGTACAAATATAGAACAAGAGCTAAATCTTAATTCAAGCAAATACTATTTAGAAGGTGATTCAACAGATATAATAAAAAAACTATTAAGAAAGTGAATAAAACGAGTTTCAAAGCTCTCTAATGAAATTTCAATCATCATAAAGTTCATGTAATTATTATATTATTTTGATTATCCTCAAATTGAAGGATAAAAGTAGATCATTTCCTTTACATAGCAACTCTCAATCGACAATAGTACAAAACCAAGGTACTTTTCTTTTAATTCTATAGTTTCAGAAGATTATATCTCTAAGCTAACTGAGGTCAAAGCCAAACTGAAGTATTTGATAACTAAAATTAGATATAAATTCAACAGATTAATACTGAAGAGCGATCATGCTAAAGAAATAGACAGCACAGATGATAATTTTGAAGCTGATAAAAATCAACTCATAAACAAGATTCGTAATCTGAATAAGTCAATTAAGAGATACAACCAAGAACAAAGAGATACCTCTGAAGAAATAATTAGTACTTGTTTTCTTTATTTGTGTAGGAACCAACATAAAGCTCGAGAAAAAGCTGATTTATTATTCCCAGTCCCTCGAATTTGTCGATCAAACTTTGAAACGACTAAAAAGTAATAATTAGTTGTTAATTCTGCAGAAGTACAAAAGAAAATTGATAAAATCAAAAGAAAACATACAGATAAAGAAACAGAAACGGTAAAGATAAAAAAGGAAAAGGTGCCTGATTTATTTACTCAAGAGTACAAGTAAGATCCCTAAATGCTTCAATTTTTGATTGAATTCGTAGTATTAATAGTAGTCACATCTTGATAACCAATTTAACTTTATAATTTTAGAGGCTGAACTATTATCATCAGAAAAAATGATTTGACAAAAGAGGAAGTTGATGCTATTGTTAATCCTGCAAATGAACAACTTAACCATTATGAAGGAGTTGCATATACAATCAGATGAGCAGGAGGTGAGGTTATTAGCGATGAATCGAGAAAATACATCAGAGAGAACGGTAGCCTGCCAATAAGTTGTGCAATGGTGACAAGTGCTGGAGACTTACCATGCAAAGCCGTCATTCATGCAGTTGGTCCGAAATTCAATGAAGCAGCAATCGATCATACTCTTGAGGAGATCTTGATGACAAATACAATAACCTCAATTTTAGAGCTAGTTGTAGAAAAAGATTATAAATCGATATCAATTCCCATAATATCAACTAGAATATTCAAGTTTCCATTGACAAGGTTTGCAGTTACTTGTACTAAAGCAATCAAAGAGTTTATCAACAAAAACAAGGATGCAATGAATAACAAAAAAATAATTTTATGCAACTTTGACGATCAAACCACAAATAGACTTTTAGAGATCGTGCCTCAAGTCTTGCAAAAGAAGGAGGAAAATGAGGATAAAAAATCAGAGAAAGATGAAGGTAAAAAGAAAGTCAAATCAGACAAAGACGAGAGCGAAGACTCCGATCATGAAGTCAAAAGGTGAAAAGACTGCGATAAAAAGATCAAAGACAAGTCACACCAAAAGAAGGGACGCAACCTCAAAGTCTGAATTAATTGTTTCCTAAACAAATCAAATGGTATTGAGTTTTAGTATTTCACAGTTTTTGGTTTTAACTTTGCATTAGATATTTCAAAGACAAATAAACTGAAAGACAAGGTAAAATCTGATGTCGAAGAAGAAAAGATGCCAAAGTCAAGAAGAAACAAGCAAAACAAACAAGACAGGTAAACTGATTAATCTTAACTGTAGTGACCAAAGTGATTCTGATGATAGCGAAAACTCTGATAAAAACAAGAATTGAAAAGAAAGTAAAGACAAGTCCACAAAGAAACAACAAAGAGATAATGACTCTAAAGACTCAAATGACGACCTGAAGAAATCGAAGAAGGAAAAGAGAAAGGTAATAAATTGTGAGATTGTTTAGGCTCGAGATAATGATTTGATTGAAAAGAAAAGCAAGAAGAAAGATAAAAAGAGCAAAAAACAGAGAAGTGATTCAGATTAATTGCATGATCAATTTCAATCAGTAAATTAGTTCTCGGGGTTTTGGGGTTTTGGGGTTTTGGGG
>JAQGFW010027988.1:0-10841 GCA_030463445.1 Euplotes aediculatus
TCTATGATTGTAAATATTATTCATATTCTTCGTAGTACTTCTTTTATAAATTTATTAACTTAATATAAATTTGCAATCCAATTTTGAATATTAAGTGGCACCAAACTTTCCGCTTATAAAAATTTATTAATAATGATTGTATAATTTACCGCTGTTAAATTATCCATAAATATAGCAAAAATTATTATGAGATCTGCTGATTCTTTAATAAATAAATAAATCAATATTTCATCAGGCTGATAAAACATCAAAATAATGACTGAAAATCAAAATTTAATAATTAGTGTAAAAGAAGAGAAAACGGATAAAGGGTTTATTTGATTAGACTACGCAAATAGATAAAAGGATATTTTAAGGATAGCTTTATGAACAATAATGGCAATTGGATTGGTAAACAATTTAACTAATGATAACTTTAATATCTCTTAATTTTTAATTCAAAATAAATTCACTATTAATCTCCTAAGTTAATATCAAATTTTTTAATTGATTTTAAAAATAAATTTAGCTTGATGCCAAGATAATTTGGATTTAATTTTTTTTCTATATTTTTCTAATTTTACTTTAACACTATTAAAATTTTAAATATTTAATAATTGGTTTTAGTTCATGGATAAGCAGATCATCAGAAAAATTATGGCAGTTTTATAAAAGAGGAATATTATATATTTGAGAGGAAATTTTAGAATTGAAATCAAATTATATACTAAAATACTTAGTCAGATATAGTTTTATCATTTAAATATGTGATTTATTTTATTGATTGTATTCTTTTGATTTATTGGATTCTTCAAGTTCTTCAGATCCTAAAAAGTCCTGAATATTATTAAATTCTTCAACTTCATCTCACACTTCGAGCATTCAATTACTTATCTATAATTTAGTTTTAAATGATTTGGAATTAATCTTTATATTGAAAATAAGTTAAATGACTCTAATTGTAACATAAAAAAATTAGAAAAATAGTTAATATATATTGTTGATTATGATCTTATTTTTATGTATCAATTTATTTGTTCTCTAACTACAATTTAACTGATTTTAACTTACCTTTGGAAGCACTACCTTCTCAAGTGATGCGCTTTTAATATTAGTTTTAAATGAACTCAGGTCTGTTTTAATCTTTGGGTTATTATTACTGATCCTTAGTTCTTTGCTAGTTCTATCCTCTATATATTTAGATGCTCATGAGTTTAAACTACTTCAAATTCTTTAATCACAATAATATTTTGATTAAATAGCAATAAAATATTAAGCATAAAGTCAATTTTTTAATTAAGCTTCAGCTTTAAAATAAACTAGTAATTGAATATGCAAACTTGACAGATAATTTAAACTTTTAAAGCCTTGAATTTTGAAGAAGATCAAGAAGTAATAAAGAAACGCTTTTATTTAAATTATAAACAATTACCTGAAAAAGATACATTATCCAGTTTTGACTTCAAGTACCTATATTATTTATAAGATGAAGAAGGAAGTGATAGAATAAGTAATAAATTATTAATCAACTTCTTTTTGAACAATTTTATGTAATTTATTTGTTTCTACAAAACAAATTTTATTCTTTCTTTAAATATTTATCTTTTATTGAAAACTAAATTCAAAACACTTTAAATATTTATTGTAGATTTTAAATAAATTCAGAATCAAATAAATTATTTAAATTATTGCATTTTCATTTAAAAATTAATTGATTCAAAACAATATTTATGTGAACAGAAAAGCTCTGTACAATGCCTATTTTTACTCCATTCTCCTTTCTTTGAAAAAATTAGACACAAAATCTCTGTTGCTTTCTAAGATGCCAAACTCCAACATAATTGTTATCGTCTGCTCGAATTTATATTGAATGATTCCATATTTCTTGAGTTGGCATCAAATATTCAGCAAGCCAAAACTAACACTTATCAATTAATTAAATTTCTTAAAATTATATTGATTTAGCAATCAATTTGAATTACTTAAACTTTGAATTACATTTCCAAATTTAATTTTACAAGAAAATTGATCTCCAATTTCATTAGAAATTATTATGTTTTGCTATCTTTAATTATTTTTTGCATTTAAAATTTTAACTTTGTAAAATCATAAATTGCTAAATTGCATTTAACTAATAAATTAAATCAACAGAGCTTAATTCCAATAAACATAATCAAAGTATAAAGGAAAATAAAAATATTTATATGAAATAATTAATATATGTAATCATCTAAATTTAATTTGTTTAATTCATCGAATCAAACAATAAAGCTAGCTTACTTTTTATGACTATTTTTAATATTGAATTTTGTGTCTAAAAAGAATTAATCCAAAGACGTTACTTTTCTTAAACACAGGCTTAAATTTTCGTTTGCGGATACTCCTCTTTTTGCGTGACTTGTACTGATGAGAGTCATTCTTCAGAGTTTCACTATTTTTGTAAAATAGCTTTTGCAATTCCTCATTTCTATAGTTTTCAAAAAAGTGCTTCTTCATTATACTGAAAGCATATATCTTGAGAAGGACTCTAAACTTTTCATTTTTGATGTTTAAAGATAACAGGAAGAAAAACACCCACTGCAAAATAAATACTGAGTTTATTAGAATTAAGAACGCAAGTGCAACTGTATTGAATGCGTCGTTGCTTGCTTGGCTCTGAGAGAAAATCATTCCTCAAAAAAGAGTTACTATTCCTGCGTTGATCGCACTAAATTCAAGATCGTTGTTGATGTAGTATTTATATGGCTTAATGGAGTGCTGCAGTCTCATTATGATTATCAAAATAACAACAGATCATAAAATTTGATAGATTGGAGATTCTGTTGACAAAAACACACTACATCATAGCACCAACCCTTTGCGTAATGTGTTTACAAACTCCCAATAAAAAGCGTTTGGCTTGAGTCCTTGATATAGCATCAGCATGTAGTCTTTGATATATCCTTCATCATGATTCTTCCTGTGCTTATAAAGAATTACAAGAGCCAAAACAGGAGCTCCGATGACCCAGACAACAAGGATTGGAATAGCAACAGTTCCAATCCAAAATAAGTGTTCTTTCGAGTATCATTTGTACTCCATGTACAGATTCATTCGTTTGTCATTTTCATCAACAAGTGTACACTCGAAGATTTGAAGTCAAGACTTTGTGATTGTTGGATGAAGTACAAATATAATACTAATAATCGAGATTATAAGATTTCGTTTTATGCTACTAAACCATTTGTTCATTACATAGTATAATAATCCCCAAATGGCTAAGTATATCACAAATAAGCAAATTGGCATTAAACCTGTTAACACAATCTTAAATAGTTGGACCGAAGGAGTAAATACAGTCACTTGAATGTTCGAAATAAATCAGTCATATGACAAGTAAGTATCTGAAGTCGAACCGAACATGTTGATTGGTCCAAATAACTGAGTTAGCGAAACTGGAAATTTAGCCCTGAATGACATTGAAACCGATATTAATTGCACATAATTTGTCATAATCCTCATTAAAATAGATGTCTGATTTTCTTTTTTCTTTCTAATTGATATTGCAATTAATATGGTCAAAAATAAAAATGATGCAATAATTAATCCTCAAAACTTAAGAGCGTTAATTAATGGAGTTGAACATATTGAACATTGATCGCCTGATGTTTTAATGTATTTTATGCCGTCAACGATATCTCACTCTGATCATAAATAGCTTTTGTAACCAGTCGTTCATTTGACCGGATACTTATTATCAGGATAATATCCTCCAAGTCAGGCAGCCGGAAACGGACAATCGAGTATCGTTGTCGAGTTCGTGCTGATTCTCCAATACTCTGGGTTGACCTCTATGTTTGTTCCGCCTGCTCAGACTGCGCTGTTCAATCAGTTTTGTCAGGCAGTCGAGTTCCACGTAAACGAGAAAGTGCCAGGCGCTCATGTTTGGCAGAGACTGCTCGAAATCTGTGCTTCGCCTGGCATTCAAAATCGAAACGACACATCAATTAAGCTAAATGTCGACATATTCAGAGCCGTGTTCTTTATGACATCAATTGCATTTGATGTTGCTTTGAACGTAACGTGTTGTGCTCCAGGCGCCGACACAAATATGAGGTTATTGAATGTGGCAACACCGCTTGTTGCCTTTGCCGAGTTGTATCCTGCAGTTGAAGCATTTGATGATATAGGATTGATCTTGACTTGGTAAATGCTGTCAGGTATTGTCTGACCGTCATAGTCTTGTAACGCAAAGACAATTGGCGAATCCATTTTGATACCGCTAGGTATGTTATCATATATAACTGATGTTTTTAGCGAGTTTTGTTCAACAATCTTAATTGGATAACTTGCAATTATCGGACCATATGGTGCATTGTTTCCATAAAATATGCAGCTTGTCAACTTCGGTCTTTTGAAGTTATAATAAATCACTCCACCTTGAAGTTCGGCTTTATTGTTATTGAAACTTGTGTTGCTGTATTGATTGTCTCAGTTTTTGTTGCTCAATCACCTGATTGATATTGCAGCTCCGCTTTTAGCTTGATTTTGTCCAAAGTTTCAATTGGTGATGTTAAGAATACTGTCAGTAATATCAATTGCGCCTCCATACAATGTGCTTGAAGAGCCCAGTTGAGCAAACGTTGAGTTGAGCAGATTCGAGATTGCACTATAACTTCTGACGATCAAGCCTTTGCTGATATTCAAAAGATTCAACATCGAAATTGTCGTTGCATTGGATTGATCAAGTATAAACCCAGCAGTGTTGATATTCGACATACTTACATTCTGGATCAAGTTTATTGATGAGTAAAGAAGATTGATTACAGCATCTGATGTTGAGTTCAAACTTGAGATCGTTGAGTTTTGAATAGTTATGTTGTATCAGTGAGAAAAAGTTGCCAAATAGTTATCAATAACCAACTCAGACACTTTTATATTTGATATAATCAGAGAAGCTGAGTAAACGTTGATAAGAGCTGTGTTTGAACTTTCATACTTTAAGTTGTTTATCGAAATAGTTGACTCGAATAAAGCTGATATGACTTGGCTACTCGATGTAGACTTTGCGATATTTTTAAGTGTCAAATTGGCAGCACTTAATGATGAATATGATATCGATATTATATTTAAATACGACACGCAGTTCTGAATCGTCACATTTGTAAACGATAGACTCGACTGAAACGATGAAACAAAGTAGTTTTGGTTTTGAATCAACGTTGTATTATCAAAATGTAAATTGCCGGAAATCAGCTGGAAACCGTACTGGGTTGATGCTGTGTTTATTAGTTGTGTGTTTTGTGAAATAAAGGTTTGGAAGTCGTTCAGCATAAATCATAGTAAATCACACTTTGTTAGCTGACTAACAATATAATTGCTTGTCAAGACCACGTTATTCGAAATAGTTCAGTTTGAAATGACCGAAGTCACTGATGCTAAAAACAGTTCACTAATTGGAACAGTATATGCATAGTTATTTGATACTACTGACGAATATATGCTAAAATAGCCGTCGTTACTTGCCTGAATCACACCACTTTGTATTGCAAAGTTGTTTTGAATTGTGCAGTTTGTTCAATTGATGTAACCTTGGTTATCGACATTAAAGACCGCACCTTTGACAGCCGTGTTGTTTTGAAACGCCGAATTGTAGAAACTAATGCTAGCACCTAAAGCGTCAGCTGAAGCAACTGCGCCGTTTATGTAATTTCAATTGTTAGCAAACGATGAGTTGTATATCGAAATGACAGACCCAGTTGTTGCAGTCATAAACGATTGA
Source organism: Euplotes aediculatus (assembly GCA_030463445.1). Classification (NCBI taxonomy): domain Eukaryota; phylum Ciliophora; class Spirotrichea; order Euplotida; family Euplotidae; genus Euplotes; species Euplotes aediculatus. The sequence continues at coordinate 5,741 of JAQGFW010027988.1, forward strand.
GTGTTGCCATTGAATTTTGTTACTGTCATATTTGTAAATATGATATTTGTGGTTAAAGTCAGATTGTTTTTGTTGTATGCCTCGAATTGAATACCACCACCGTATACATTTTGAAATATTGAGTTCGTGACAATCATAGGCACTTTAGTTTGCTGTTGAAACAATATCAAATTGCCGTCTCTGATAAACGTAATACCAGACATCAAAATGTTAGAGATTTGCAGCTGCAATGCACTATCGATTTCGATGCTTTTTAGATTGATAATACTATCAGAATACTGGAAAGTGCTATTGCTATAGCCAATATTTGATATTGGAAGTGCTATATTATTTGTTATATTTGTGTTGATAATATTTCTCATGTTTAGCAGTGATATCGATGAATTATATGCAAATACTTGATTTATTGAAAAAGACCCTGTGGTATTGAAATCCATTCCTCCTATATCAATCATGCTATTTGAAGTATCTGCTGCATTTGTTTGTGTAATGTTGTAAAAAGTAATGTTAGACAAATACAGATTTTTAAGAACTGCTGTATTAATCAACGAAATCTGCGAGTTTATTATAATATTTGCGAAATAACAGTTTTTCAAGGTCAGATAACTTGGGGTGTTGCTGTTAAAATTGTCTATGTATATTCCATTGTGCTGGTCAAAACTACTGTTGTATATGCTAGCTCCATCGATTGAAACAAAGCCTGTTTTGAAATTTGTAACATAAATAAATGAATAGACATCAGTATTGGCTCCTATTACATCTACCAAGGTGATATTTGAGATTGTGATATTGTCAGCTTGATATGCCATCAACATATATTGATTTGATGCAGTTCAATTCTCAAAATATAAGTCTATATTAGTATTATTAAAGACATAAATTATTTTCGTAAACCCATTTATTTCTTCATCTCTAAACGACAAAGATTTGGACTAAAAACTTTTAAGAAAACTTTGACAAAGGATCACCCTATGCTAATTAAGCTTAAGTTAACAAAATAAATAAGTATAATTTTTATTAAAGTTATAGAATTAGACTCAGTTTTAAAGCTAACTGTTTTCTTAATCAATAGGATAAATTTTATTTGAAAATTTAATAAATTAATATTGAGATTTTAAAGTTTTGATGTAACTATAATTTAAATCTAAATCATTAAATAGACAAATTCTTTGTATTTTCAGAGGAGACTAGACGAAGGGTTTTGTAGTATTTAAAATTAAATCTATATAGAGATTAGAATTAAATAATTTTTTGTGTAAGGAAATAGAGCTTTATATCTCTATAGATAAAAACTTTACTTGATTATTAACAAAAATTTTTAATATCTTGCAAGTTTTATAAAATATTTCTTTTAATAAAATAAGCAAATTATTTTCTATTTTTTATTTGATAGTCTTTAAAAAAATTCGATAAACTTTTTTTTTAAGAATAGAGGATCAATTAAATAAAAATATTAAAGAACTTTGAATTGAATGAATAAATATTATTACGAAAAATAATTATTTTAATTCTCATTGAAAAGATGTAGCAATGATCATTGAGAGTTTTAATATAGATGTTAGTATATAATATTTAATTTGAGATATTTGTATATTTTTTATGAGATTCTTATTTTATTTACTTTTCTTTATTAATATGATAAAGATTTTAAACTAAAATATAAGTTTTGATTTTCATTTAAACTTTTTCTCTCAAAAAAGACAAAAATTTGAGTCTAATACTCCTTAATATATCTTCTTTATAAAAAGGAAATTCTAAATCAAATCTGGGCAGTTTATGTTTTTATTTAACTAATTTCTATATTTAAATAAATAATTGTGAAGTTTATTCAACTAATATATCTTTATAAATCTATAAGAGTATGCTAAAAATAGAAAATAAAAGTATAATTTTACTCTTCATTGTGATGGAATTGAGTCTTCTGAAGATGATAATTGTATTTTGAGAAGAAACGTTGACCGCCTTAAAATTATTGATAAATCCATCGATCATTGAGTTTCCGACAATCCTACATTCACATTGAATAATATGATACTTACCAATAGTTTGAATAAATATTATCAACAACGTTTTCTGATGTGATGTTGTCTATATTAAATAGTTGTTTGAATATTTAATAAAATGCTTCGCTAAATAAAGCTGACAGATTAATCTTATTTGTGAGGAAAACTTTAATTGGAATCTTTAACAGAAATAAAATGATTAACTATATTTTAAATGAAATTATTCTTTGTTATAAACTAAAACACATATATACTAAATATAAGGTTATTTTCATATTTATGTTGTTTTTACTTGAATTAGAAATAATTGATTATTGATCAACTTCGATAAAAGTTAAAACAGAAATATAAAGTAATTTGGTTAAAAGTAAATCATAAATTATAGTTCTTTTAAGTATAGTGTTTTTCTGCAACTTTACTCAATCAAAAAATATATTTTATCATATTCAAATAGTATAGCTTTTGATTTTTAAAGCTGCAATATTCTTTTTAACTGTAATGAGCTTAATCTCAATTCGAGTTAAGGATTAAATTCTTAATTAAAATCCAAATAGGTAAAAATATAATTTACTTACTATAATAAATCGAGTGATATCGATAAGTGTCTAAATACACTTGACATAAAACTGATAGGTACTTGTCGTAATAGCTGTTTTCAAATGGCAATGTGATGTACGTGTTACTCACGGTTACATATTGAACTGTATCGCTCATTGGATTGCATCCTGCAATTGTTTGAAAGTTTAGTCCGTTTCTGAATTCTGAAAAAGTTGAATAAATATTGAAGTAAGCTCCATTGACATTAAATGATCCAGAGCCTGTAAATTTCAGAAAGTGAAATAAAAGGTAGTCTATAAGCCTATCATTTGTTGGGTAATATGCTTTAATGTTAGTCACATTGACCATTCCTTCAATATAAGCCTCTGGGTAATTACAAGTGGTAAGTATGTTGAAGCCTCCAACGTTTCTTGAGAAATCAACATCAATATTAATCATTGTAAAATTCAATGGATCGTTTGTTTCAAAAATTACTCCAGAAACTCTGAAGTCAATATTCGTTAGGTTGAAGTTTCTGTTTTGTAAATAAATGGCATATAAAAATGTATATCCAGTGTTGATGTTGTTGAACACTGACTTCATGATGATATTGTAGACTGTAAAGTTGGTTCTATGAACAGAAAATATTTGGCTTGACTTAGACAAATAACTGATTTCAGAAGAGCTAAAGCTTGAGAGTATCTTTTGTGACTTTCGAAGTTGTGTATTTTTCAAAAGATTAAATGAAGTCCAGCTATTGAAATATGCTGTTATATTAGATAAATTAGGATTGTTTTGTTCTCCACCAATAATTGTGGCCTTAGATGGACTGCTTGATGTGGTTGAGTATGGCAAGATGTTGACAGTCATCATGTTGATGATATAATTAAATCCAAGGTCAACATAAGATTCAGTATTTTCTTTCAAGTATATGTTAATAGTTCTTGCAGTATTTGAATGGTAGTTTAGCAGCTCGACAAACACAAGAGCAAGACTTTTGTATGGAAATTGCTTAGTTCCGAGCTCAACGACTGCTGTGCTTGTCGGGTCGACATAGTAATCAAAACCGCGACAGAATGAGGTTATTGAAAACTGAGAGTCTGATAATAAAACAGAAGTTGTAGCATTTCATGAATTGATGCAACTAAAAGATGATAAATCAAAAACTTGTGTTGAATTTCATTGCATGCATATTGATTGGTAGGCTCAATAATCTGTTCATGATCCATCTCAACTAATTCATCTTTCAAGTGCACGAACATATATCTGTCCATATTGTCAACTTTGTCATAGAGACGAAGTAGTGTTGTAAAAATAATTTCCTTGTCAAGTCTATAAAATTTCGAATTTTTTATCAATTTTTACTTTTATAAATTTATTTAAAATGAGTATCTTACTATGAACTAATCATAACTCGCTATATATCTATTTCTATTTCATAATAAAATAATTTTTAAAGTCCAATATTTTTCCTTAAAAATATAGCAGAAATATGTCGAAAAGAATACAAAATTTTATAATATAAATGAAAAAAGTTTTAGAAGCAAGCATACATTATGATAGTAAAATTTAATTTATAAGTTGAAAATATGGTAATTTAAAAGCTATTCAAAAACAATAATTTATTTCAATAGTGTTATTCTTCAATTATGTCAATGCTACATTTGGATTAGAAAATAGAACGAAGCTTTCATGAATCTCATATAAATTTTTAAAATCAATTTATTTTACAAAGTCGTGTTTACTTAAATACCTTCTTATAATAACTTACGAATAATCCAAAGTTTTATCATATTATATTAAAAACGATTTCTTTAGATTGAAAATTGAGAATAGATTAAGGCATATTTGAATGAAAATGTGATTTAAACTTACTTGCGTTGCTTCTACTCAGTTGAGGGTCAGCATGATCACGAATCCAATAATCACTTGAAATTTTCTATATAATTAGACCATAAGCTTTATAATGTTCCGATTTTCAGGTGAGAATGAAACAATTATAAATGTCTCTAAAACTTGAGCACTATTAACTAAAATAAGAATTGAAGCAAGAATGTTTTTGCAATTTTAGCACTGAATAAAAAATTTCATTACTTTTAAACTAAAATTTTCTTAGACTATAAGGATAGGATATGAATATTGGATAATAAGTTTTGATTATTATAATAATCCTCAATCATCTATAAACGGAACGAATAATTAACTCTAAATTGTATTTAAAATACATACTTGAGTTAATTTAAGGAATAACAATTAAATCATCAACTGCTAAATTTTGGAGAGATAAACTAGAATTGTTATTTACAATGAGTAATTTTTAATCAAAATGTTGATATTACAGAGGAAATCAAAGCCACCATGGTCTTTCACATCTTTTACTGTAATTCTCGATCTCTTTGCCTCATTGACTGACATTACTCTTTGAAGGAAGAGAATGCAAAGCATTAGCATGAGTTGTTTTATGTTGTCTTTCCATTTTTAATTTAATATATTAAATCAATATTGTTTTTGCTTAACGGGGTTTTGGGGTTTTGGGGTTTTGGGGTTTTGGGGTTTTGGGG
>JAQGFW010027991.1:0-12453 GCA_030463445.1 Euplotes aediculatus
TCGAATTCCAGATCCAAGCTTAAGAGTGTTGTTATCAACTCATCCTGTTGATGAGTATTTTAATTGGTCTCCATCAGGATCAATAAAAAGATTATCAGGCAATTGAACAGCCTTTGACTCTTGCCCATAATACATTATTATTGTTGGAACTGTGTTTGTTCATATTGGAGGATGATTCACACTTGCAATTTTGATGTTGAATTCATTTGATGCAAAACTATAGTTTATACTAAATTTCAGCCAATTTACCTGATACTATTTTTACATGTAAATTCTCCATAAAGGATAACTCAATCCATTTTACTACTTGCTTGAATTGGATTTACTGTTATTGAAACATCATAATTCAAAACTGTGTTTGAAATCCATTGCAAAGTATTATTTGTTGTTCACTCATTTGCTTGAACTTGCAAATAAAGGCCTGATAACTCGAACTCAGATATTATTGATAAATTTAGTACTTTACTTTGCAAATCTGGTAAAAATATGGAATTTATTTGACTAAAATACGGTTTTATATACTTTAAAACTATTACATTTATACCATAAGTCATAAATGATCCTTTTAAATTCTTAATTTTTATTTCAATCACATAATCTGTATCTTCAGTCAAAGGACCAAGCTGGCCTGCATCAAGTTTCAGCAGTCCATGAGTACCGTTTTGTGTAATTTCCGTCCAAAAGGAATTATTTCCAATAACACTAATTGTGAACGTGTCGTTATTAGGGTCTGATGCATCAGGTAAGTCATATAAATAAACCGATCACATGTTCACCGTCAAATTATCAAAGCCATTTAGAAAAATAGGAGGATCAGATAAAAACACATTCACTTGAAACTCAGCACTCCTCCAATATTTCGGATCTTGATGATACGAATCGTAATACATCAGTGTAAAATTTATAATTGTTACTTCACTAACTGAAGTATATAATACAAGATTATTTTTGATTTGGTTGCTGAGTGCTGCTCTTAAATATATTTAATTCTGATGTAGAATTGACATAAATATAAATACTATCTTCTTCTTGGTCGGTAAATGTCAAAGTATAGTTTTTAATTTCTCCAGAAATGATATAAATTTCATTAGATGTGTTTAATAACTCTCAGTTTGTATTAACAAAAGTAATACTTGTATTATATAACTCTGTATAAAGATTTTCAATTGAGTTAAAATTTAACATTGTAAAGCTTTGAGCTTGAAATCCAACAAATGTTGTTCCAGTAGAAGATATCTTTGTCACATTGATGGTAGCAGTGCCCGATACTTGATCTAAATCTATCCAATCTATCAATGTTCAGTTAGTTTTATTTGAAGTTTGTGAATCTCAGGCTCTGATTAGCATTTTAGCATTAATGCAGTTACTAAATGGCAAAAACTGCAGAGTATTATTTATATTCGATCCAACATCAAGTATATAGCTATTATTCAACATAAATATAATTGGAGCAGATCAGTTTCCAAGGTCAAAATCTTGTCTTGGCCACAGTCACTCGGTAGCACTTCTATCTGCAACATTTTGTGCTAAATCTACTTCGTAGATAATATTAAAGTTCTCTGTGTATTTATAGTTCACAGTATTGCTTGATGTTAGATTAATCTAAATTAATGATGAGATTTGCACTAGCTTACAGGATTTAAATCACAGATAATTTTCATGGTATCTCATGCTATCATTCCTAGAAAAGCTCCCTAAACAATAATTAAGCAGCTCAAAATGGATTAGTTTAAATCTTAAAATCCAATAAAATAATTCTATTAATTACAATCGAATTTTAACTAATGAAAAACTAATGCAATCTTTTTTATTTGATTGGTTCATAAATTAGCTTAAATTATTTAAAAAAAAAATTGGCTAAACAAGAATATAGATTAGATAAAGAAATCGCTTTAGTTTTAAAGTAAATAAAATTGGATCTTTTTTACTAGTTTTAGCTCACTCTAATTGTTTGTATAGTCCAATACTAACGTGTGGATATTCATTTTATATAATTGATAAACTTCAGTTAATAACTTTACTTGAATAATCGTTTATTTAAATTCTAATATCTCGAATAAGGAAATGAAAAAAGTTAATCTGGAGTATATTATCGATCTATTTTGCCTTGATTTTATAAGAATGCCTTCACTAAAAAGACAAACATTATTTCAAGAACAAAATCAAAACAATATAATCGTAATTGAACATGAATATTTAAGCAAGATTGTAATTAAAATTCAATTTTTATTCATGTATCTTCAAAGTCTCTTTTCGGTGTTTATCGATAAGAAACTTAAGATGTAAGTGATTGAATTCTTTAACAAAATATTTCGATAGTAATTGCATTACAACAAGTAAAATTCGTATAAAGCTTTGAGCTAATGTATTTTAAGTTTAAAAACTAAAGTAATTTAATATTTTTTAATTAGTCAATATTTTTCTTTAAAATATACCCATGTAAGTTGGAATAAAAAAAGTGTAGTTTTATAGTAGAAAAAATAATGAGTATAAGCTCATAGTTTTAATAAATGATATTACTGAATCCTGTAGCACAACATTTTATAAAATGGTGTCTAAAATATCTAAATATCAAACAAAACTACAAATATATTATTAAAGTTAACATTCATTGCCTCTCTGATTGAGTAAGACTGTATTTTATTTAATAATTTAGTATTAGCTTTATCTAACTTTCTCTCTTAACTATGACAATCCCTAAGTATGTCAGATAGAAAAACTAATTAATATATTTGTTTTAAAAAAATACAAGATAAAGTTTGTAATTTCATAATCTTTGTTTTGATTTAGAAAGGAAGAATTTCAGAGTCAAATTACTCAATAACTAAAAATCTTTGATAAAATATAAATTTTTGATGTCTGTTTCATCAATCTAATATTTAATAATGATGATTTAAATAAAATGGTATTATAAATCAAAATTGCTAAAATGCTGAATTTTCTTTTGTACTTACTTCTTGAATACCATTGTTAAATAATCTTAGCTGTCATTCATCAAAGTTCAAAAATATGTCTGTTTTTACAAAAAAAAAAAAGTTACGTATTCCAATGAATTATAAGCACCATTATAGATATTATAATAACTTATGTACAAAACATTGTTTATGTATTTATAAAATGAATATGATTTTATTATGTTTGGAGATATATAACTTTCCATCAAAAATCCTTGAGTATTATTAATTGATAAGTCACTGTTGAACTTCGTTAAAAGCATTATTGTATTACTTCTTCATATAAAGTATACTGTTCCTTCATATTGGTAAAAATGGAATGAGTATGGGGATCCAAAAGGTGAGAAATTATAGCTATTATCAAATATTCTTGATGGACTGAAAGTTTCTGTATTAATCATCATGCATGTAAAAGTTGTATACAAAATATCAGAATCTGTTTTTTGAAGTATAAACAGTGTGTTGTTTATCTTATCTCCCTATAAAAGTATTAATTTAGTTTTTATTATACAGTAAAAGTTATAATTACAATATATTTTTAATAGGATAGCACATAATTTTATAATATATAAAACGAATTTATCTAATATTTTTAAATAAAACAAACTTTGAATTGGAAATATTTATTTTAGATAAAAAGTATATATTATTCATTAAGAATTTTTGCTGTTTTTATACTATATTTAATATTTATTCAATTTTCAACTTGTAATCTTTTACCTGATCAATATAAGAAGGGAAAATTAAAATGTTTTAATATAATTTTGGCATCCTTTACTTATCTTTTAAATACACAAATGAACTATTATAAATCATTCATTGAGATTAGAATTAATACTTTTAAATTTAGTTGGCTGAGTTTAGTCTAAAAGTAAAATAGATAACAATTGACTATTAATAAAGATAAAAACTATGTTTGCTTATGTTTATAAAAGAATCTTGAGAAAATACATGATAGTCAATAGTTTCATTTTTGTAAATTCTAATAGAAAATACTCTTAATTTGATAATTTTACCATTATCGAATATATTTACCATTATAAAATTTTACTCAATTTTCCTCTATAAATTTGAAAACTTCTTGTATTCTTTTGTCAAAAATTTTATCCAATTAAGCAATAGTCAACAGAAATAAATAGTTTTTAAATTAAATTGTATTTTTTTATTTAAGAAAATACTGAAATAAATATAAATGATAATCAGTTTGAGTATTCTAACCTATTTTAGCTATAATTTTATTTACTGTTTATTTTAGGATTTTGTCTTTGCTAAACTCACTTTTTATGGCTGCTCCTTTATTAATCTAATAATAGTTTTAAATTAGATTGCTTGTGGGATCGACTATTAAGATATTTAATTTGTAAGTATTAATTACAGAATATGAACTTTATACATTTCAGAAATTCACAAAATTTAATTTGACAAATAAAGCAAGTATAATAAATCAAATAAACATGAGATTTTATTTGCTGAAATTTAGTTTTATATTTTTGTTAATTTATTTTACTCTGGTTTTGAATTAGCAATTGTTCTCGAATATTTATATTGAAGGAGTAGACAGAGTGAAATGATAATTTAGAAATTCTTTTTACTCAATATGCATTTATTCTAAATCATAATAATTAGATCACTTCAAGTATTCTAAGATGAGTTATATTTTGGATTCTTGGATTGTATTTAAATTATATATTTGATTAGTATATCTGCGAAAGGTAATATAACTTAATGTAATTCAAAGATAGAAGTATTCAAAATTTTTCTTTAATTATCTGTCTTGAATTTTTAGATTTGACTCAATTTAAGAAATTATATTTGATTTTTGGAAAGATAAAACTTGAAATATTGTAGAGTTTTAAAAATATTTTCTTTAATAAAGAAAATATAGAGATAAAATAATTAGGTTTACATAAATTTTTTATTAAAATTAGTTTTTAATTAAAGTAAACTAATAAAATAGCAAATATTGATGAATTTAATATGAATATATATACTATTTTTATGTTAAAATAAAAAAAATTACAAAGTAGTTTTTGAACTATTTCATTAAATTCAAGTCCATTCTTTTAATGAAACTACTACTTAGACTTATTATTTTCGTTTATAAGTGCAAAAGCAGCCCTTGTTACTTTTCTATTTCTTATTCTCCAATAATTTATTTAAAAAAAATTGAGAGTTAAAGTTTAAATATATGTATTCTCTATCTAAAGTAAACAGAAAGCTTCATAATCTATTAAATAGATTTTTATTACTCTATGTGCAAGGATACTTTGCCAAATGTAGTAATATTCACACAATATCTTTTAATTTTGCTTTTCTATGAACTCATTGAAATATTTTTGTATCTAACTATAATTTAGAGTCACAGATATTTGAATATATTATTTGTGACCATGATCCTAATTTTTTGATTTACTTTGTTTGTATTTAGTTTTTTATTGATGGAAATATATAAATATCTTAACTTGATGTAACAACTCATTGACTTTGACTTCTTTCTGAGATTTAGGAGAGGATAATAATGGAATCTTTAAATTAGAGGTCTAGCTTACGGTCTGACAGTCTGTGCTAGTAAGCACTACCTTATTAATTGGCAGGCGTCAGCCACCAAGACAGCGGCACAAGTGACCTCATCTTTGCCTTTACTTTTAGTTTAATTATTATATATTTAGCTTTTATTTTGAATTTTATTAATTAAAATGAAACATAAAATGAGTAGAAATATAACTAGATGAGGTTGTTCTTTATGTAGACACAATGATGCATGATTTAATTTCGAATATTAAAGTCTTATAAATGCCTGAGAATTTAAATTGTAGTTTTACTTTTAACTGTAGTTCTCGATTAGGTATAGATATTCTTGAAGAACTAAAAAAAGATCAAACTATCAAAGCAAAAAGAAAAGAAAGATATATTAATATTTTTAAAGTATGCTGAAAGCTCTATATTTTCAAATTCAAGTAATGATATCAATCATGAAAACTTCTATTATCAGAAAAAAATAGATATTTTTAAATTATTATAAATCATATAATGATTTTTCAGAAGAAAGAGAGGCAGAAGGTGATGTCCATTAAAACAACATAATAATTATTATTTAAAATAGATCATAAAAAGATTGAATTAGACAGTTCATTATCAATAAGAAAGATTTCAAAACTACTCGAAGATCACTTTCGAGTCATAGTTAGCAAAGCAACAATCTCACAAACTATAATAGATAATGGATGTTAATATTTGAATATTAATTTTTGCGATTTTCGTGTTTATTATATTATCAATATTTTTAAATAGGTCTGATTTGACATTGTATCAAAATTAAAGAATATTTACAGTTTAAAATATAATCACAACTAAGTATCCTTGCCAGCGAAAAAGTATCCTTGGCAGTGACAAAATAATATTTTCACACTGTAGAAGTGCATCGTAGTGCAGTAAAAGTACATTGGTAGAAAAGAAGTCTGAGCAAGGAATATTTTAATTAAACTTGAATCTAAATGAAGGAAATAAGAATATATTCTATATCCATTGTCCTTTATAAACTGAAAAGCTGTGGTTTCGGACTTCATCTCGTTTTACTCTAATTTAGATAATCAAAACTGATTCTGTTGAACTTCTTTCCCTCTTACCAGCATGAATGCTAACAATAATGTGGCCATAAATCTACTTACTATCAATTACTATCGATTAGGTTTTATTTTTATTGTAATTAAAAGAACATCCAAGTTCCAATTTCATCTCAATGGATGCTTGATCTGATAATTTTCCAAATTTATAATTGAGGACTTGAAAATATTTAACAAAAGTAATATGTCCTTACTATAAAATACTTCATTGTTGTACTGTTGTCTGATGTACTGAAGTTGTATCAGTTAAAATTGCCAACATATCCGTCAACTGCATTCATTTTTACTGCGCAAAATAAAAAATTTGTTCCTGTTAGCACAGCGTAAATATCGGTTTCAAAAATAAAATTAGGAGTATAGGGATCGTATCCTCCAAAATCAAGACTTGTTATCCAATCTGTTGTTAGATTTTGATTCATGCTGAAAATTACTGTGTCTTTGCCTGAGTTGGAACTAACACTCAGAGTATCATTATTAATGATTAAATTTGCTATAAAATTGATTTTATTTTAAGATGTATTTAAAATACAAGTTATTAATAATAAATATTGGCTAAATGATTCAATAATAAATTCAAACTTAATGTGTAAAATTTTGTAATATTGAATTTGATAGCAATTAAAAGAATAGTGCTTACAAGTAAATAAAACATGATCTCCAAAACCTAAAAAATATTTAACGATTCATACTATTTTGTGAGGAGGCTGGAAGAAGCAGAAAGTCTTGAACTTCTAAATAAATTGTGTTATTGCTTCCATTAGGATTGGAATTAGCAATTGCTATCAATTTTTGTGATTGACCATCTTTATCATATATTAGCAACACCGCGTTGTAGTTTGCACCGTTTCGATAATTGATTACAATATAGATATTATCGTTGCTATCTATTTTTGGTGGTTTGACTGTAGTGAATTGAACTGAAAATAAAGAGACATTAAATTGCTTTGCCCAAATCGTCTTGCTAGTTTCACCGTCAATTCTTGCCAGCATCGTTACATTGCTAATCAAGTCTCCCTTTTCAATAAAAGAACTATATATTTATTATTTTTACTTTACAGGTTTGATAAAGTATAATTTTTTAATATAACTAATAGCATAGGATGAATAAATGAAATCGGCAATTCATAGTTAATTTTCAATAAAATTTATTTTATTAGATTTTCCTTTTAAAATTAAAATTTATTAAATGCAGTTTAAATTAAAATAATAGTGAAAATCATATACTTTTAAAATTGCTTTAAGCTATTATTCAATATATCACAAATCGTTAAAATTATATTATTAAGATAATTTTAAAATAAGATTTTGAATTATTAATATATATTTAAAATAATTCGAGTTAAAGAGTTTATCATATTTTAATTAAATTTTATCAAAAGCCCCACCACACATCAAAAGATTTCTTATTTGCTCATAATTCATCTCTCTATTTTTCAAAAATATTTTTAGTATTAATGACAACACACACAAGTTAGATAAAATTATTATCTTAAATTTCTTTATTTAAAAGAAAAGTGAAAATTAATACAATAAAGAAAACAAATATTGTATTTCGTCTAGTTTTAGTTTTAGCTTTACTTTAAACTTTGGTTTAAATAATAATTTGCACTTCATCTATTATTGAATTTTAAATTCTGTTATTCTTTTAAAATATTTGGAGACTAATTTGAAATTAAAGAATGATTGGTGAATTTACCAATTTTAACCTCAACATTCAATTTTCGGTTAATTTTTAAATATATTACACGTCTTAAAATAAAGCATTCACGTCATTTTGCAAATGAAAAATAAAATCCTAAAATTATTTTGAAATCAAAGTCTAAATTAATAACACCAAATACATAATGCATGAGCCTATAATCTTTGTCAGTGAATTCCAAATAAATCAAATTGACTAGATTTTATTCCTCTAAATTTCTTTTGAAAAATATCAAAAATGCTTAAAAATTTATGTTAAATAGCAAAAAAATGAAATAACTTGGTATTATTTTTTGGCCCAGACCCTGGTTAAATAAGTATCTAAACTGTCTTTGGCGAGTTAGTTCGATGAACAGCCATTAACCTTAACCCAAGACTGGTGTGTGTTTTCTATTTAGAATTAAGTAGCAGCAAGCAATCTGCCGTTAATTGCAACTGCGAAGATATTGAGCTTGGTCCTTACAGCTTTAAGCTTCAGGTAGTTTAGCCAAACGATCTAAATGCAAAAACAGACTAAGCTCCAAATCTCATCAGTGGTAGATAGCTTTTGTAATAAAATAATCTCTCTGATGAGAGAATATTGATCCAATGCTTATTTAACTTTTTTCTTATTTGATTTTGCTTCCGATTCGAATATGCCGTTGCAGAGTTAATCAAATGGATAACAAAGAGAACTCGTATTTTGCTGTCATTTCGAAGTTATTTAATCTTAATTGGAGGTGCTATTTGATTCTTGATAGCAGAGTTTATTGATAATTTATAACAGATTTTGTGATTAAGTAACCATCAATTAAGTATTGATTAGTTAGCATTTAGAATTCATATGCTTGCTAGGCATCAGGAAATATTTTTGAAACTCTTTTGTTATGATTAAGTACTTAGTTTTATTTAATACATTAAAATAAAAGCATTCAGATAATATGAATGAGTTGAATTAGTTTATTTTATTTTAATTATTTAATTCAAATTATACTATTCTTGATATTAACGAGAGAACATATAAAAAAAAATCAATAATCTTTGAAATTTAGAATTAGATAGAAAGCATTTGCTGTTTTCTCTGAAACCTATTTCTTGCCTGTTTAGAAATAGATCCTAAATAAATTTGATTTAAGAGAATAACTGAAGAACTACAAGAAAAAGCAACTCCAAATTTTATATTCTAATGTATAAAAGTAAACTCGGATTGCTTTCTTCTGTAGTTCCTGGATTAGAAATTACAATACTTTATTATTGATAAACTTTGTTACTTTTAAGTAATTGATGAGGAATATATGCATAAATGCTAATATTTTTTATGTTGCCTGACTATTGAGATTTCTTTTCTTAGATTGTTAATAAAAATATTTTCATTCAGTTTAAAATTATTTATCAAAATTTAATTTTTCTTATCAAATTTAGTTTGAAGATACTTTATTATATTAATGTGAATATTAAATTAATTTTTAAACACTTAAATTCATTTAAAGTCTTGAGTTTAGTTTATTATTTTAATTACATTTGAAATAATATGCAGGTTATATCAAATTCAAATTTAATTTAATCTTTCTTTTTTAAGTCTATTATAACATCAAACTTATCATCACTTAAAATCTATGCAATGTATTTATATTTTAATTTGGCATCGCTTAAAGATTAAATAAACTCTAATAAATTTGCATTTCGTTTGAGAATAATATTTAAAACTCAAAACCAGTATTACTCGATAAACTAGAAAGATGAAGTCTCAAAAGATGCTCTTTTTATTTTTCTTGCCTTCTTTATTTTATATTTTATAGCCCAATGATTACCTTGTGTGCGTAAAAATGTGATTATGAAGCAACAGAATTTCAGACTTATTAATATTTGCCTGTTTATATTTTTTATTTATGTTATTGCGTTAAATAATTTAAACAGTCAGATTTTCAAAATACTAATAAAGATGCGACTGAATTCATAATAAATTTAGAGCTAACAAAACATAAACAAAGTAAATTTATGCAAAGACATTCATTTAACTTTATTAAACATACTTGATATTTATGCTGATGAAAAAAGTTTTATATTATTAATTTTTTGCACTTTAAAGCATACTCAATATAGACACTACTTAAAGAAAATTAATCTTAAAGTAATTCTATTTTTTGTTGTTGTAAATATAGTAATTTTTATTTAAAAAAATAAGATTACTATTTTAGGTCTTACATCTTTTGTCATGCAGGTTAGTTAAATGGCATCTAATACTAAAAACAACATCTAAGAAGATATTACATTCTCTAATAAAGTCAGTCTGCTTTCGCTTATCAAATATTCATTCTAATTCGATTACTCTCACTCATTAAAGTAAAATAATTACTGCTTTTGGTAATTTTGATTTAGATCATTATTAATGTCTATGTTTTTATTCAAACATTTTGCTAGTTTTATTAATTATCATTATTCATTTGACATATTTTGACTATTTGAGCTTTGTTTTAACAGAAACTTTTATTCAAATTCATTCTTTTAAAATACAAAATCTTTGAACATATTATTAGGAAACATTAAAAATCTCACCGAATTGCAACTTGTTGTATTAAGAAAAACAGCTAAAAATGAATAAATTAATTTTAAATTCATAATTATTTTAGATAAATCCGTCTTAAGATTAAGTCATCAAAGATATTTGATAAATTAATCAGCATAGTTTAGTTTATCTGTTTGGGTTGCTACTTCAAAACAACTGTTTAACATTTAGCTGAATGCAATGGTTGTATTTTGCGAGCCACTTGGAATAATATTCAACAAGGAAGTTTGAAATATATAGACTTGACACATATTTTATTTTAATGCACGCAACTATTTAGTATTTAACTGGATTTTAATTAGTAGACTTATCTGAATTTTTTTTGTAATAATTTATAATTCTGTTTGCTCCAATTTAAGCAATTACAGCAAAGCTGAGCAAAATATTAGAATCAAAATATTCTTAATTTTTCAGATAAATTACTAAAGAGTCAAAGAAAATAGTTTTACGTCAAAAGAAATAGCTTTAATGTCATTTAAACTCATCGAAATTAATCAATAGTCGTAAAGCATATCTATTTAGCAAGTTTAGAAGATTAAACGAATGATAGTCATTTTATGCTTTTTTTTTGTTTTTTATTTTTGACATTTTTTAAATTATTAATAGTTATTTTGGAACAGCTTAGATTATAATTGTAAAATATCAATTAAATTAAATATAAAATTTTAGCAAAAATAAGAATTAATATAAATGGATCTTATCCTCCTAATATGAAATCTTAAATGAAGTTGAATGTAAATTATACTCTACAACAATTGATCTTAAATGGGAAATATAGGACTTACAAAATACTGGTGAGATAGCACACAACAATATCTCCTTGCGATAGTTGATCAAAGCCAAACATCTTAACAGAGTATACGCTTCAAATCCCGAATTGGCTTGCATCGAATTGATCGAAATACGTTGACGAGTACCCTCCATGGACGAATAATGAGCTGCTGCAGTTATTTGCTTTTACAACATCTTTGACAGCCAGAATAATTATCAGAATTGAGAATCTTGCTGCTATAAAGTAAATATGAAATTACAAATTTAACTTTTAAAATCTTGAAATAAGCTGATTAGTTAATTCAATATTATCAATCTATTTGAGTGAAGGAAAATATGTTATCCGAATGGATATCATTAAACAATTTAAAGTAAAAAAGATCGTTCTATCAACATATTGAATAAAATTATACATACAATTTGGATAGCAAAACTTAAAAATATCTGTTTTTATATTCATCAATGAAGGAATTTAAGTTTATACATCAAATAATTATTAAAGAAATTATCAAGATCTATAAAATGAAATATCTATCGCATTAGATCACAACTTTAAGTGAATTTAAGCGATATTCATCTTGATTTGATTTTCTCATAAAATTTAGCAGATGCTACTTATTTGCCTATTTTTTATGTTAATATTTAAAGATTGATATATCAAAGTTATGCTAGGACTTGTTTAAAATTTTGTCAAATATACAGAAACATTCAGTGTTGATTACTTACTAATAAATAGTTGATTAAATATCTTCTTCTCCATGTTTCTCTGCAAATTTTATTATTAAAAGAGAATTACTTTATTAAGTATTTTCTTCAATAACTAAAATTTATATTGGGGTTTTGGGGTTTTGGGGTTTTGGGG
>JAQGFW010028196.1:0-12442 GCA_030463445.1 Euplotes aediculatus
ATAGAGAATACTTTTATAGTAAATTTGATTTCATAAACTACTTAAGATCAATAAATAGTAATCCTGAGTTTGATTTGAAATAGTTTTTTGGTTTAGCTGAAAATGATCGTTATTTGATATTGAATACTATAGTTTTACTTATATTTATTTGAATGCAAAAGAAATAATGTAAAAACTTTATGAAAATAGAAGAGATAATGATTAAAAATTTGAAGAATATTATTGAATTTATCATTAAAGCTTAAGATTTACTCCTCAAATTTGATCTCTTTACACTCAATTAATTATCAATAATCTCATACTTATTTTATCTTTAGTTGAATACTATTAATAATTATGATCAGTTAGGTAGTAAAAATGTGGTAAAAAACATTAAAGGATTAGACTCATTTAAATAGTTATTATTCTGCAAAATTGATATCAAAGCAACATCATTTCATCATTAATTAAAAAAATAAAATCTACGATTATTTATCTAATTACATATAGGCAATCCGATATTAGTAGTATTTTCAGATCAATACATATCGAGAGCAAATAAAATAATTTTTTATTCATATATCACGCCCCCAATCTCAATGTCTTTTGCAGGATATTATTTATATGTGTTATTGCAGTACAATTCAGGCTATCCAGTTATTGCGAAGTTTCAATCGAGCGGAGTGTTATTAACAAGTGTCTATATATCTACAAGAATGTATAACAGCTGAACAGACAAATCCCTTTCCTACATGAGCATTTTCAGTCAAGAACCCTATGTATCCAGCCAGTATGTGGATGGCCTGTTCTCATTCAGTTGGCCTGGAAATGTAAGTTACTTTTGCCTTCACTTATTCATAGAAATAGTAACGTTTAGAATAACCATGTTAACTAAAAATAGAGAAAATCAATATTTAAATTTTGATCGTTTTTAATTTTAAAGAAGCTAAAATTAGTTGGCTTAATAACTCCACCTGTGAGGAGTTTTAAAATAAATCTTCGTTAATTTTTAAAAAAGTATCAAAATAGATTATCTTATATAAATACAAATGTTACCTACAAAAGTTGCTTTATAAACAAGGATAACTATTCATTATTATCTGATTTATTTTAGTTCGGATAAATAAATATATTTGATAAATTACTATCAATTTCAAAATTTTCTTATTTCTATAAAATTTTATGGTTATTCTAAATCTCATTAAATTCTTTGAAAGTTATGTCAGATTAAAAGAACAACAATATTTAACTATGAGCAAACTAAAACTAATTGATTTCTATTTAGGTATTTATTGGCTTCAAGACCTCAGATCTTTCCCTTCAATACTCCAATTATAACTATGTGCAGAGTGGCTATATTTATGGATTAAGAATTTCAGGACTTCAGCTCAGAAATTCAAATAAAAGTAAGCTTTACATCTTGACGATTTTTATTAATTTCCTATTTATTTTGCTTTGAAATAAAGCTTATTGTAATTCCTCCAATCTGCTAATATTAATAAGAGTTTGAAAAGATAGATAATTTTAAATTTTTAGAAATATTATCAAAACTATATCTCTGTAAATATTCGCTTAATGGGTTTGCATTGAATCATTGAGGAATTATGAAGTGCTTTCAACTTCCGTTTAATTTATAAGATTAAAGTGTTGGTTAGAATACTTTCCACTTTTTATATTCTTAAAATGATCATAACAGATATTTAATAAGAGAATACTTTTTGTTGAAATTTTAGAAATTTGAATTCAAAAACATTAAAAACGTTAATATACTTTTCATGTTCAAGTAGGAGTAATCAAAAATTACATCAGTCGTGAAAATAACTTTCAATAATTTATTGAGAGCTTAAGTATTTTATTTCAAAGACTTTCATTTGAAATAGTAATATTAAGTTATTTCTAAATGAACAAACTAATATTTTCAAAATAAACTATAAAATAATGTAGTATTATTATTGATATAGTTAATTTTTTATTATAGTAAGATTTCAGTCTATAATAAGGTGTATCATTTTGTTGCTCATGAAATGTGTGAAACTTGTTTTGGTAGTTGCTAATTAAGCTTTAAAAATAGATATAAAATTAAAATTTTATTAAGCTTCTTTAAATTTCAAATTAAATTAATACTAACTTTTAAGAAACTTTTGTATAAAGACTTAAATGTAGTGAAAACTAAAAAATGATTTTCGGCATTTTCAATAAATACTGCAAATCCTTATATAAATTAAAAAATACATTTTAATATTCTTTGATTAAAAACACAGAATTAATAAACAAAGACATGAAGTAGAAATAAAGAAAAACGTATTCGCTTTCATCAAATAGTATAAATAATGTTTGTAAAATAAAAAATTCGAGTTAAACAACGACTCAGCGTTCGTTTCTACGAGATTGAGCTTTACTTCTCTTATAATTTAATTCTTTTTGTCTACTTACTCACTATAAATCAATTTTTAATAGCTAGTCTAAGTTTTATAAAAACATTTGAAAGTATGCTTTTTAGTTATAAAATTAAACTTGTAATAATTGATTTATTAATTCTCTTTTATGAAATTAAATTCTAAATATCTCATTGTTTCATTCTAAATTATTTTTGGAATTGAAAATTAATATGAAAATAAATGAGAGATAATGAAGATATTTGTTACCAAAGATACAAGGATCAAATAGAGTACTCCAAACTACCTGAAGAATAGGGAAATGAAGAAGTTAATCATAATGACAATATTTACTCCCTAAAATAAAAAAGAAATTAATTTTTAATTCAAAATGTATAAATTTATTTGATTTAGCTCATACTCTGCTTAATTCTTGCTCTGATCCATCTTTTCATTGATTGCATTTTAAGTCTTTTTCCATTCAGCAAATCCCTTCTGAATTTTGTTTTGAACATTTTGACTTTATTCTTTATTCTCTTTTGCTAATTCTAAAAGGAAATTTTAGTAAAGCCAAAATTTTTGAAAAAAGAAGGTTGATACTGGAATATACGATTATAGAATTCTATATGTAGAAATGGTCGAAACTATTATATATGAGATTATTTATAAACAAAAATATTTTTATTTGAGTGTTCTTTAACTAAATATAATATTTATAGTTGCTGTATTCTATGCTGAAAGATGAGATTACAGCACATACACAAGTAAGACCTTCATACAAGTTGTAAATTCAACAGACACAATTTCATTTATGAAGATTTCTAATGGGTAAGCCAAATAAGGAATGGATCACATTCGAATATCTTTTATACAAGTTCTATAGCAGAGAACTTAGACTTTTGTATATTACATTTTATGTGATTTATTTTATCTCCAACATTTTGTATTTAGTTCCTCTTTTTAACTCCAGTTTAGGTTCTATCCGATAAAAATGGTAGGCATCAGCACAGGTAAACACTTATGTGTATTTTAAGTTGATTTAAAATAACCATCGTTTATATCATTGTTACAAAGCTCATTTGTAAAGTAATTAGCAAATTCTAGTTTTTTAATATTTATTTTCTCTTAATAAGAAAGATAATCTTTTATTTTTTTAACTTTTTTGAAATCATCGAATTTTTAGCATATAAGATCAAGAGTATTTAACTTAATATTTTGATTTAGGAAGTGGATACAACGAGTAAGTAACAGACATATCGATATTTTACAGGGCTGTGCTTGCTTCATTTTACTACATCAGTGGTCTTGCATATGTAAGTTATGCACGAATCAATGCAACTCTGACCAGCAGCGACCCAACGCTAGTTTATGCATACTCTACTACTGTTAACCTAAGAAGCTCAGGAGAGTTCGATGTGTTTTTGACTTCAACAGACATGTATATCTCCTGAACACCGACTACAGGGAACACGTTAACCATAAAAGCAAGTCTTTCAAGTGGTGTAATGACCGCAGTTTTGCAACATTCAGTAAGTTTTATATCATATTATGAGGCATCACTTAAATTTTAAAGTAATTAAGCTGAAATAAAATTTTTGATATTTTTTATACGATTAAAAGCCATATTAAAGCTTCATTTAATCTTTGTTCATCCAGTAAATTGAATTTAATTCTCCGTTTTAAAACATAAATATAAAATAAAAGGACTATGAAGCATTATTAGGCTACTCATATTCAGAAAATTGTAAAAAGAGTTTAAAATTTTATATAAAAATTAAAAAATCTGAAAGAATATAAGAGTAAGAAAGTTGAGATTAGAAGTTTAAAATATTTTTTATTCTGCTATATTTTTCGTTTACACAAAACTATATATATCTGTTTAGCAATATACTTACTCTTCAGAAATTTCATAATTAAATCTTCGAAGTATATTAATGGTGAAGTTAGTGTATGAAGTAAATTTTGCAATTTGATTGAACCTAACTTTTAAGATTTTATTGCTATTTTAATCTTTACTATATTTGCTCAAACTTGGTATTTTGTGATAAATAAAGTATTTTTGTATATGAGAAAGTACTAACGAAAATACATTATGTTATATACGAAATAATTATCATCGACTTAAAACCAATTACTACCAATGGCAAGGCTTATCTTTTCGAAAAGCATGATAATTGGCCGGCTATTTGCTTTATGTAAAACATTGAGATTCAAAAAATAAGAAGAAAATCTTTAATTATAAGTTAGACAAGGACAAAAAATTGGTCTTAAATTTTAATAATTTCATTTTTTAAGGTTCTTGACTTAATAAATTCTCTAAAATCTCCATAAAATATATGTGTTACTATTCAGTAATTTTAGAAAAAAGATGAAGAAAAATACAATTATAATATTTAACAGGGAGTACAAATATTATTCTTATTAATAATTTCTCTTTGAAGCTCCTGATTAGAAATGAGTATTAAAACTTCTGATTTAAACTATTAAACATAAATTTTTATATTATTTCTAAAATATGATATTAAGCATACTAATATTTCAGAGAAAATACTCTTATTTGAGATCATAGAAATGCTTAGTTTGAGTCAATAATATATTATATCTATATAGCATTTATTTTTTTTTAAAACATTCATTTTTCTATCGGCCAAGTAAATTCTAAGATGGCGAAATTAAATAAAATTATATCAATTTAAAATTTATCAAGTCTGGTTTAATTATTTGCTCATTCGTTATAATAAAAGTGCAAGTTTGACATAAAAAGGTGCAATTCCTAACACACAAAAATTAGTCTAAATAAAAATTAATAAATTTTTACTTCAGCTTATTTTAAAGGATTATCTTATTGCATTCCAAATGAGAATAAATTCCTTTTGATGATTAGCAATAATTATTATCACATATCAAATAATTAGTAGATATTTGATAAGCATTATTTACTCATCCAATAAATTATTGTTGAAATATCAAACATATCAACGGAAAATCAAAAGGAAAAGCAAATTAATACTCAATATAAAACGAAAGCACTTTGATCTTGAAAATAACAAGAGTCAAGCAGGATATTAAAATTTAACTAGACCTTCAACATTTTTATAGCTTATCTTTTGAGTTAAAATGTTTATTAGAGAAATAATGGCGGATAATTATGAAGAGATTATGAGTCGTCTAAATTACAATTTCAACATGTACTTGTGACAGCTTCTTCAGAATCATAAGAACCATCAGAGAATATAAAAAATAAGTATTTTATACTTTGCTTTATTATATAACAAATACTGCAATTGAAGAGGAATCTGATTCTTCAAAATTTGCATCTGTTGAAAGTAATATAATAACTTCAACTCCAATAGAGCATAAAAAGTCTTCAGAAATAGACGAATCGTTTACATATAAATAAACCTTCAAAAGAGGATTTATAAGATATTGAAAGTTAATCTTTTATTTTAAAGATTCAACAAAAAAGTTAGATTAGGTAAAGAAAAGAGGCTTTATGCTTAAAAAATGTAAAAAATAAAAAACATGAAAAGAATAAAATAGCAAAAGCAATGAAGTTGACAAAGATATTCAAATCGCTTTTGACTGGGTATCAGTCCTTATAAATACTACGAAGATATCAATTCATTATTATCTTTATCTGCTTTTACTTGAAAAATAAATGATAATGATAATGTATTTGGGGATTGGAGTGAGAGATCTGAAAGAAATTTAAACTTAGCAAAATTGAATTGGATTTATACCTAATGTTCTATTCAATGATAGAAATGAAAAGTTGGGTTTTCTTAATTAAGAGATTGAATTATAATTTTGGAGTTAAAGTTAAATCAAAAACGTTGATCAGCTGAATTTTACATGCATATGATATAATTAAGATTCCTTTTACTTTTAATACAAAAGCTAAATTTATTTTAATATATATAAAGCCGCAGAATGAAATGAGTATTTATATAAAAGAGCGAAGCTTTAATCACTTTGTTTTGATATTCATAAGATGCTATGCAACTTTAATTAAATAACTCAGCTAATATTTGAATTTAGGTGACGAGACCATACTACTTTGTTTCAACATTTTCAAACCTGTTTTATATAATGCTCAGCGGATCGATACTGTACAGAGTTCAGTTTAACTTTGTAAATATTTTTAAGTTATAAAAGTTACTTTGATTTAATAAATTACATTTTTAATCATATTAAAAATTTAAACATCAGAAATTGATTCTAGAAATAGTCAATATTTATCAAATTTAATAACTAAAATACAAAATATTGCATAGAAAAATTATACTTTGGTTAATAGTACAATTTAGTAATAAGTAACAAATCTTTTGAAAAAATAGAAAGTTTTTATTTTCTAAATGAAGTAATAAATAAAAATAGTTAGAATTAGCAAATTATTATAATTAACTTAAAAGATCATATAATTGTTATTGAATTTCTTTAAGATTTTAATTATTTGCTTAAGAATATTAGTAATCAATCAAAATTAACTATCAATATAAAATTAATAGGACTATCCAGCAAATTCATGACTAACGATTGGAACATCAAGCTTAAACTCAAGTAAAGAAAAAATTGAATTTCGTTAAGTTGATTTATTTAGCCTATACATCCTCAAGCATTGGCAGTTCATTTCTATCAACCACACCAAGTAATCTTTTTTACTTTAACTAAACACTAAGTTGAAATCTGCAGCATTTTGGAAAACCAAGGATGCAAGAATGCACATCTGAGTTCAATAAAAGCAATTTCTCTCAGATTATTGTTATTGAGAACAAATGTCTAAGTCCTTTTTTTCTGTATTATTATTTTAACTACATAACATTTCAAAATACCTTCAGTTCCAGAATATGGCAAAATTAGAGAGAAGCTATCTCAAACTTTGAAGAATAACTCATTCTCTGTTCCTTGGTGATTCAAATGCTGTAGATATAAGCTTACCTTGTTATGATAATGTATAATTATATTTATGAATTCCAATAAGTTGAACAGGGCAATCTATATTCTAACTCCAACTGTATATAGAAACCTCAAAGCTCAACAACTACTCATACAGGTAAGTATATAGTAATTTCTTATGAATGCAGCAGTAGCACTTCAGATTGCTCTTTCCTTCGATATCAAATACTTGTTCGCATTTTTTACTATAAATTTAATAGCCATATTAAAAAAAATGAAATACTTTTCTTTATTCTTAGACTTGTTTTTTCAAGAGAAAGTGAACAGTGTAACTCACAACACTGGATGTCGGATTATTTCGTTTCAGATCTCCATCTCTAATCAGCCAATATTTTGCACTGAGCTTACATAAATTAATCAAACTATTTCCACTGAAGGCAAATTATTCCTTGAGATAAATCAAGTATAATTTTCATATGTAAAATAGCTTTGTCCGTCAACAATAAAAATAAATTCTTGGTCTTGACGATCTCAGTAAATGATTAAAGGGTCAAATATGCGGTTTATTTAGTACCGTTGGCAAGGTTCAGTTAGCGCCTATCTACTCAGAATATATAAGTAAAAAATAAGCGAATTCGCTACTGATACTTTCGAAAATATTTTTTTTAATTCGTTACGGAGATTTTAGAATTCCATTCAAATATGAACAATTCCAATATAAAACAGAATTTACTTTGCCATCACAAATAGAGCATAAATTGGCTATTATATCGCTATGAGAATTAATGATGGCAAAGCTATTTTAGCCTGATCTTAATTTACTGCTGCATTTTTGATTTATTTTGGGCGAGGAAAACTTATATTAATATTTTATCCTTTGAACAATCCAAAATTAGTGTCAGAAAAATAACTTTGATGTTACTAATTTAGGAGTTGTTATAATTTTACAGTTTACGACATTTTCTTTGTTTGATAAATATTTAGAGATTCTCAAAATAAGGAAGTTGAAAATTTTTATAAGTTAAAGATTATATTTGATGTGAACTTATGATGAATCAGGTTATGGCTAATTTTTTGATTTATCACATTATATTGCTAGGAAAGTATAAAAGTTAAAATGGAGAAAGATTCATTTAGACTAGAATTTATATTTTATTATGTATTGTAAAGTTTCTAAGTCTAGTCTTCCCAAGTTCCATGAGGGAACATACAATCATTATGTAGATTTTCAATACATATATTTATGGAGAACAAAATATTCTATAATATAAAATTTTTAATAAAGAGTTTTTAATTAAACTTGGCTGATATTCATAAAGTAATGTTATGGTATATTTATCTGAAGTGTTTATTAAAATTAATAAATACTTAAATAAAAATATGCAGTTCTTTGTTTACAATATAAATTTAGCTTTGAGTCTGAGGATGCTTGATGACAAAATTTTAAAAATTCAGAGGAAACTGAATTATAAATATTTTAGTATATATGTTTACTCTATATTCTAACAAAGAGAAACTAAATAATAATTTTATCTAAATTCATTTTTAAATAACTTAATAAAGTAATAGTTAAAAAATATATTTAATATTTTTTATTTAAATTAATTAATACTTTATAAGATTACTTTTTGAAATTAAATAAAAAATTGTTATTAACTTAATTATAAAAATTAAATTATATTAATTTGAATAAAATATTATTTAACTATTTAATAATATATTTTTTATTATGCAATCGTTATAAGCTCTTAATCAAATTTTTTCTCTCTCAATTTAATAAAAACTTAATTATGATCGATTTTTATCTTACATTTTCATAATTGATAATATATTATATTTATTCATCTTCTATTTCTTTATTATTTAATTTTATTAATTAAATCACTTTTAAAAATTATTCATTTAAATAAAATTCATGCTTGAAGAAAATTAATAATATTTTACAGCATTGGAGATTACATTAATTTAAACTCAGTGACAGTTGCTTTAAACTACTCTTTTTCTTCATTTTCCGAGAGCAGTACATGAGGCACAGTTGCTTACAACGGAACTAACCCAGTTGCCACCCTCACAGTCGGTAATTACCCTTAGCCATATTTGGAGTGCACACAAAACTTGCTTTGTAATATATAAACTGATGTTAAAAAAGATTGCACCAGTCGCAAAAAATCATTGTAAAAATTATATCTCATAATTATTTCAAATCCGTTCAGAGTTCACAACGGAGAACAAAATTGGATTTACATAAATAAAATTTAGGTTGTTTCTTTTGAAAATGCTTGCTTAAAAATGACCCAGTATTTCTATAAAAGCAAAAAGTAGTATAAGCTAAGAGTGTTATTTCTTGAGTGACACTTTTAAGAATGACTTTTTTCATATAGAAACAATTTAATTTAATGAATTTTTTTTATTTCAAAAAAATTTACTATATAGTTTTCATTTATGAAGATTAGTCATTCCACTACTTTAATATTTTTATTATTTGATAGAAAATTTTATTAAGCAAGTTATTATTAATATCTCATGATTATCATTATTCGAAGGTTCTGAGTGATTTTGCAAGCACTTAGTTTTAATTGCGACAATGAATACTTGAACTAACTCTTTTTATAGACTGAGGACTCTCAAATTATCAAACGAATTCAATATATAGCTCGATGTATAATAGGAAAGTGAAGATATTTGAAGAAGTTTATATTAATTAAAGTTTTTTATTTCATTTGTTAATTTATAATTTTTAATTAAGTATGTTAGTTAAATTTGTAAACATGACATTTAATTTAAAAAAATATATTCAGATTTATTTAATAAATAATTGAAACTTGAAATTAGTTATCAAGCAACCTGATCAATAAATCCCAGTAGGCTTATAGTTTTTTCTAATATAATAATAGCAACAACAAAACAAGTAACAGGAATATCGCCATATTACTATTTCACAAACTCAACAGTTACAACTCAAAATGTAAAAATTTTAGATTTTATCTTCAACTTTTTAGATATCTTGGGCAACGAATTCAGGATTTACCATTTATGCTATCAGTAATTTTTAATTTAAATAAATTCAGACATTCCTTGATCTCTTGCACACCAAACTGTGACAGTTATTGGCACGAATTCAATATCATATGCATCTGGGTTAACATACAATTTGAATTTTTACATTACATATCCTCCTCCTGTTATTGCAATTACTGCAGTTCAACAAACAACGACTGCATTAAACTCCAATATTGTTTATAATATCAAGAGCTTATTCAAAAATGTTGACAACACAGCTTGAACAATCCAAACGCCAATTCAATCAAACGGATCAGCTTTGCCCTCATGGATTACTTTTGACGGCACTAATTTGAACATTGCAACAACAACAATTGCAAATATCCAAGTTTTAGTAACAGCAGTTGGGTATGATAGCCTGACAATAAGTCAGTCATTTAATGTAGCAATCACAAATACTGCTCCAACTATAATTAGCTCATTAGGTTCAGTCTCAATTTATGAAAATAAGACCAGTACCATAACAAAGGATATGTCAACTGTGTTCAAAGAAGTAAATCCAAATCAATCTTTGTCATATACTATTTCCAACATCCCTTCTTTCTTGAGTTATACGCAGACTGGGTCTCAATTCCTCATGAATTGAAATCCATCATATTCGAACATTGGATCATATTCTATTGGTAAGATTTGCAAAATTTGCAGACAGTATTTTAAAATAAGCATCTAAAATTGTATTTTAGTTTTCACAGCAAATGACACATTTACGACAACTTCAAGTAGCTTTACAATAGTAGTGATTGAAAATAAGCCACCAACTGCTCCTTCATGTTCAAACATTTATACGACAGAAACAACAGGTGGAACATATACTGTTCCAGTGTTTAACGATCCAGAAGGCGACCCGGTTACATATTCAGTAACATTTGCAAATGGCTCTGCTCTAGCCTCTTCGTGGATTACTTTCGATGCAGTAACAAGAGTGCTTGTGTATCACTCTCCGAGCTCTATATCGTCTCCCCTCCAGCTGCTTATATCGGCTGGTGATGCGTACAACCCGCCAACGACGGTAACAATAAACTATTATACTGACTTTGCTCCGAAAGACAATTCAAGCGTTGCGATGAGAACTGGCAATTTCATTTGCTTCTCGACAAGCAGTATGACTTTGAGCAAAACCATTTTGACTGACGAAGATTCGACTTTGAGCTATGCAATAACTTATGCAAACGGAACAGCTGCTCCGTCATGGCTTATTATCAAGCTGCCGTCTCAGTCTGCGTCGGGTAACTTTGAATTTAGTGGGTCATATTCTGTATTTGAAAATGTGCTGTATTCGTTCAAAATTACAGCAACAGATTCGAAAGGACAACAAGGGTCAGCAGTATTTTACATTCAAACTAAAAGTAGGTGCAATTTTAACTTATTTTAAGTGATGTGAAATTCAAACTGAAACACATGATTTGGACCAAATGTTGATCAATGAACAGATTGATATTCAGGGAGATATCTTTACATCAGCCTTTGAGGTTTGACATGTCCAACTGGATATTATCCACAGCCGAGCGACAACACATGACAAAGTAAATATGGCTACTAATTGTTATAGTTTGTGACAGTTCGTGATTTTCATGTACTGGTCCAACGAATGCAGATTGAACTGCATGAAACAAAAACTCAACAATCACATACTTTAGCTATGAAGGAACATGAGTAAACCCTTGTCCGTCACGATACTACGGAAACATTATAAACCAAGAATGAACATCTTGTCATTCGTACTGAACTGAGTGATATGGAGGACTATCAACTCAATGCACCCAATGAAATATCCCCAACAGATACGTTTATGTGAGCCCAGATACTTGCCAGTATTTAGAGTGTCCTTCGCTGACTTACTACAATACAAGCACTTACGATTGCAGAGACTGTAACTCGCTATGCAAGGACTGATACGGACAAAACTCAGACAACTGAATCACGTGTCCTTATTCAAGGTTTATGGCTTCTGACAACTCCTGCAAAACTTGAGATGAAATCAACACTGGTCTTAAATTTGAACCGCTCACAAACACGTGTCTTGAGAAATGAGGCAAAGGCTTTAACCTCGGATTTCTCGAATGAGACGATGGAAACCTAATCAACGGTGACGGTTGAAGCTCAAAATGAACAGTTGAACTCAATTGGAAATG
>JAQGFW010028202.1:0-10485 GCA_030463445.1 Euplotes aediculatus
TGATCCACATTCCAGATGCAACGTGTCCGACGAATTCAGGAAACAATGTGAAGAAGAACACTTTGATATCCAAAAAGCTTACAAGCCTCGTGTACACAGAATCAATCCATCTAATTGGACAGAAGGCAAATGATACATACTATGAGTTTACATACACTGAAGACGGAGACTATAATCAGAACGAAGTAACCATGTTTTCAGGAAGCAGCTTCATCCTGCTGAGCGTCATCATCAGTTGTTTGATCTCAGCCTTCTCTGTCGTCGTGATGTTCGTTTTCCTTTGGAGAATCAGAAGAATCTTTGGAGAAATCTACAACAGATATCTCGAAGAAAACAGGAAACTTGCTAAGTTCAAGAAAGAACAGGATATCGAAAATAGTGAAAATAAAAGATATACTACATTTACTCAAAGCAGCCACAAAGTTGTTAAGATACTGAAGCTCGGAATGTTTACCTCTAAAATACAAGAAAAAGTAGTCGAGATTGAAGTGGAAAATGAGCAAGATGCTGCAAAAATTAAGTCAAAGAAAAAGGCATCTATTTCATTCTTTAAAGCACCTGAACTATATCTTGATTATTTGCAAAGAACAAGGTCTAATTCTCTGAGAATTTTCTTAAAATCAATATATGAAAGTCCGTCTCACTTTCCCGAGTTTAAAATGGCATCAGAAGTTTATTATTCTGAAGTTTCGACGAGGATAGATGAACTGAAGAGCAGATATATTGAGTTCTGCACGAAAGAAGGCTACAGACCAAGACCAATCGAAGAAGAGGTTGAATTACTGAAAGAGTACAACCTTGAATTCGATGTAAAATCAGACTCTAGTACTAATGCATACATAAATATTAGATGGAAGACGATTAGTGAAAAGCTATCAAACAACAGCGAGATTAAACTTAAAGAAAATAGATTAGATTTATCTGAAAAGTTTAATCCAATAATATAAGCTTTGTTGAAACTGAATGCATCCTGACTTCATTCAAAAACGATTTCATTTTAGTTTCAGATCTCGTAAAATGCTATGATGAGTTTTGAAGAGACAAAAACATTCCTGAGATTATGAAGTTAAAACTTGAAGAATCAAACGAGATGGCAGATTTCGGAGCTGAATTTGTTCCAAGTTTCAATCTTCCATTTATCAAAGGAATCATCATCACTAAAATTTATGGATTAAGCAACTCAAAAGACAAAGCCTCATATAGTTATCTTCCAGATGTCGTCAGAATTCCAAAGAAAACGAAGTATAAAACAAGCTACATGAACTGGCTTAGAAAATTTAGAAAAAGACTAACTTACTTTTTGTTAAGCGAGGAAGGACTGATAACTAACATTCTTGTAGTATTGATTCATCTTTTGATCATCGTGGGAGTTCCATTTTTAATACTGTTCGCAGTCACATGGTCTTTGATTCAGATCAAAACAGTCAACGAAGACACTAATGCTGAGGTCTTCACAATTAGTGATATCTTTAACAGTAGCTCTTACAATTTCTGGCTTGATTCAATGTACGGCCAAAATTTTTTCTATATTGTTTCAGGTATAAGCTGACTATTCTTTCTTACTGGACTAATCGAGTTGATATGATACTATGCAACAGGAGCAAGAGACACAGGAAAATATATTGTATCTCGAACATGGCAACGATGGATTGCTACTGGCTCGTTTTGGATAATGGTTATGATTTATATTGGAATTTACACTGCATATTTGAGCATGGTCCTTGTTTGGTGCATTCTTGGTGCTGTTCTTAACCCTCAAAAATTCCTTCCTTTTGCAACAGGCGCAGTTGTCATCATTGGATTCTGAACTATGATTTACTCAAAACTTAAAGAAGTAGATGAGACTTTAAAAGATGTTATCAGTGCCGCAGTTGATGTTGGACTCAAAAATTCTGTTATGACAAACTTTGAAAGAGAAAAAGTCAAATTAGCAAACTTAATGATAAAACCAGTTACTGGAATAACACAGAAAATGTTTTATCAAGCAATTAATGGGTTTATGAAAGAATTCAATTTACCTCAGATTGAAAAAGAAATTACTGATAAAATTTTAGAAGGAGATGTATCTGAGATTGTTCTTCTTTTCAATAAAGCTTGTGGTGTTGATAAAAATATTTCACTTGGCTTGGTTGGTCTCTTATTGAATAATCAAATTATGATAATGAACTCTATTTATAATTTATCAGAAGAAAATGGATTAAATGGAGAGCTCAGCGTTGCAATTACTGAAATTGTGCTAAATAGCTACAACCCATCTGCAATTGGAATAAATCAAGTTGACTCATCAGTTATACTTTCAGTTAAAAAGATATTCTCCAAAATGCTTCCTCAATTTCCACATGATATTTTAGATACAATTCTCCAAATAGTCCTTGAAGCTGATCCTCGCCCTTTAGGAGCAATGTGGAAAAAGATGGGGATGTCTTCTAATTTTTGTGATATTTTGATTGGAATTGTCACAAAAAATAAATCAGCAACCCAAGACTCATTATTCAAATTTGCATCAGAAATTATCCCAAAGGGTTATAAGGAAGTATTTCTAGTTCTCCACTACATCATCAAGGGTGACATTACCAAGAACTATGACTTTTTAGCAAACTGCCTAAATGTTAAACATAGTTTCTTGATAAAAATGATTATCGCTATTTATAAAATTGAAGAACAGCTTACGAGACAAGTTCTTGGTGAATTAGATAAAAACTTAATGTCTTTAGATCCGAAACTTAAAGATGTTATTGACATGGATAGCATGACTCAATTCAAAAATCATCTGCGTGTATTCCACCAACTTCTCAACGGAGATGAAATTGATCTTGTGAAGCTAATCAAGAGATCTATTCCTGAATTTGATTCCAAAGTTATTAGGACTTTAAAGGCCTCATCAGATGGCAACATGGAACATTTTGCAAAAATTATTGATGGTCTTGGACTAAGCATGCACAAAAACTGCATCTTAGAATTCTTCAAGTTGATTACAAGCGGAGACACAAATCTTCTTGAAATTGGTAAAAGAATCGAGGTAGACAAAGAAAACATTGATGTGCTCAAGTCTCTATTCAAATTTGTAATTGTGTCGTCAAAATTCTTCATTTATATAAAGCCAAAGTTTGATCAAATAAAATTACAGAATAACATAGTTGCATCAGACTCTATTTTGGATGAGCATAAAATACGTTATAGAGAAGCTGTTGACTTTGCAAAAAAGAAGCTTGCCAAATGACTCCATGTTTTTATTAAAAGAAATACAATAAAAGTTAAATCATTCGGATTTAAAGGAGTTTTCTCAAATATCAAATCGCTTGCCAAAGATGCTATTACTGATCTTGGAGGTCATGGAACAGTAGAAGACATATTAAAAGCCAAATCAATAAATGCACAACTATCAGATGCAGACATTGATAAGTTTGAGACAAATACTGTGAACAGTGTAAGTTTATTAAGTAATATGATTCTTAGATTATTGAAGGCAACCAAAAGATTTGCAAAAAGATAGTGAATTCAACAATCGAGTTTTTAAAATTAGACCAAGAGAGCACTGAATATCTCCAATCTTTGTTTTCAATAGCAACTGCATTCCTTGTTGATGTGCCAATGGAGGAGATGAGAAGAAATCCAATTTTACAGCGACATTTTCGATACGTTTCTGAACTTCTTGGAGTCGGAGAAGAACAGCTTGATTTCATGCTTGATCTCGTTAGTGGATCACCTTTTCGGCTGTTCAAAGTTAAAAATATTGACATCAATGTTGATCATAAGGGAAAAGATATTATTGAAGAAGCAGATCAAACGAGATTGAGTTTAATCAATAATCTTTTAGGATATAAGGCAACAAAAGTAAATCAAGCTGGGTCTCTTTGGTTAAATAATTACAAACTAATTTGAACTGACGAAGAAATAGCAAGAACATTCAGTAAGACTTATTAAAAATATCAATCTAATTTTACTTTAGGATTCTGAAAAGATAAACTAAGATTAAATCCAATTATTTTACTGACAGTATACAGAAAGCTTGATAATTTCTTTAAATTCAATGAGTTTCGTTTCAACATAAAATATGAAGATTTTATCAACATTCTATTTGATGAATTAATGGAACAATTATATGTTATGATAGACAAAGAAGTTGAATTTGTAAATCCATTTTTTGAAGTTAGAAGAAAAAATCTGCTTGAAAATGAGACTTTTAAGCCATTACTAGATGTATCAGATAGCAGTGATCTTTATGATAGTCCTTTTGTTCAAACTGATACAAGATCAAAACAAAATATTATGGACTTTTTGACAATTTTAGATATATTTATTGAAATTAACGATTGTATACCACTAACCATCCGACAAATATTGGTATGAAGTGAAAGCAACTCAATACTATTAAACAAAATATTTATGTATGCAAAGTTAAAGAGCCTAAGTTCATTTTTGGATATGCTAGAGACAGTTTCAACCAAGATTACCTTCTCATCGCATTTAAATTTAAATGCCTTACAGCATGCTCAAAATGTTTTAGATACAAGTACACAAAAATATTTTGTAGATATAGCTTATTTGCCTGCTGATTTAAAAACAAAATATATGAATCTCCAAATTTTATTATTGTTTTGAAGTTCATCATTTATTGACTACTTTGAATTCTATTCTAGAAACCCAGACAATTTATCAAATAAAAAGCTAATCAAGTTTATTGATATGCTGAATGATTTCGTTCCAAAGTCTAAAAATTTGATATTGAAAGAAATTGGTTTAGACAATATTATGTACGAACTGTTTTGAACTAATTTCTTCAGAAGTCTTTCAAAGACTCTTTTGTACAGTGTTTTCCCTCAAACAAGCGTCATACCAAACCCAGAGTCTATCATTGGAATTATTGCTGGGTTTGCTTTACTTGACAGAGATCTGGTTCGAGTCAACTTAGGAAAACTACTCGGAGGAACAAACAGCAAAGTAGTGAACGGACTGTTTGGAGTTATCATCAATAATTCAACTCTTGAGAAAGAAATCAATGCTTTATGAAAGAAAGTCAAGATCAAGGGAGATTTAACTTTAAACCTTCTCAAAATTATGGCTAACTATAAAAAACAAAGCGTATTTAATCCCTGCATGAGGATATGAGAGCAATATTGTTCTTCTCCAAAGCTTGTTTCTGGATTAGTTTCTATATTTAAAAACGACTTAACCAACATTAGAGTGTTTTCTGATTACCTTGGAATAGATAATAAAATGTTCCTCTTGGTACTTGCTTGATCCTCACGACGATCAGACTTACTTGAGGGGAACTACGAAAAGCTTGCTAAAATATTGGACATTGACTCAGAGTCAGCAGTCAGAATTATGATAGAAATACATTGAGGGTATAAGAGTTGAATTAAGAAGTGAACTCAGGAAACGGATTTATTTACTACAATCGATAAAGAAACTACCAAGAATATTTTTATGCTTAATAGAATCGGAATGAAAATGAGAGCAAATCATAACCAATTTGACATTCCTAATAGCATATCTTTAAGTTTGAAACCTATCTTACTAAATATCTGCACGTCAATCGGTTTAATCCCAAATCGAAATATAAATATGAAGACAGTTAATGGGATAAGGCAAATATTATCAAATCATTTATCAGACATCATGATGGGAGTATGGGGTGACCTAAAGGCTGAAGAATATATCAAATCAATCATTAATGACGTTCGAAAATCAAATAATGAGTTAAATAAGATATGGAGCAACTTTCCAAACAAAACTACTCAGATTCTTCAAATGAGCTTTAATAAAGTGTATACATCTGCTGTTTCAGAAATAAAGAAAATCAACAATCAAGCAAACAAAAATATGATTGAAAACAAACTCCTATTTTTTAACCTCAACATTAACAATAAAAGTGAGTCAGGGTCAAATAAGAGTCTGAAAGTTATCAGTGAAACAAGGAGTGAGAAACAAGAAGAAGATAAACATTCTGAAGTTCCTAAACTTGATGAAAGGATCATTAAAGATGAAAATGAAGTTATTGGTATGCTTAATGATTTTAATAAGAAAGCCTACTACAAGATCGGCTGCACTGTTAATATTTCAGGAAACAAGCTGATAAATCAAAACTATAAAACTTGATTAACCTGCAAAAGCTCTGTTAAAGTAGATGTTAAAGTTTGTGTTCCTTGTGCTGAATTTTGACATGCTGGACATAATTTAGTCGACAATACTGGAGGATATTCTAAAGCTGTTTGCAGTTGAGGAACTCATTTATATCCAACACTGAAGATTAACTCAAGCAAAAACCCGCTATATGGTATTTACGGAGGAAACTTACAAACAAACTGTTGAAGTCTATTAAAAAGCAACTGAAAATATCTTAATATCAGAAATCTGATGTTCAAATTAGAACCAAATGAAGAAAGTGAGTACAAAGAACATAATAAAGCAGATTTGAATAAATCAGGCGAACATCCATCAGTTTCAAATGAATCATCTGATGATAGTTATTCAGATTCCTCAGATGAAAGCGACTCTACTTTATTAGATAATCAAGAATTTATAGAATATGCTGAAAAATCAATAGAAGAACTAATTGCAATAAGAAATAATATAAAAATTCATAAGCAAAAGAAAAGTAAGCAAAACAACTTCTCTTCTGAATTTGAGAACTATACAGTAAAAGAGTTTATCAAAGATCTAACTATTATATTTGATTTTGACATGCAACCAATCAAGGAAAACGCCCCTTTATCATATAGAGATAATCTTTACTACTATGACGAGTCTCTCGAAAGAAACTCTCACATTTATGAACAGTTCATTCTTCTAGCGAAAGGTTACTGAAGGCCCGGCCTTATAAGAATACTTACTCAAGTAGGATTATTCGATTCCAAAATTGAAAATACTTATATCAACCCAAAGCGATTCAACTCAATGATGTCGTTTATCTCTCTCCAACAAGGCGACTTTGAGTATTTTGAGAAGACTTGAAGAGGGCTTTTACTTTCATTAGGAGTTGACGATAGTTCGGAACTTTCTGTTGAACAAAAAGCAGTTAAAATATTTTATCTTTTGAAAGGATCTACTCATTATACATCATTAAACGATTTAAGTAGAGTCAAAGATGAGTATGAAAAGTTGTTCAGAAGAATTTTTACAAAGAAATCTGCAAGCTTAATGTATCTGCATAAATTCTCAACGTTTGACGAAGATGAGCTGCTTTACTTATTTAGTCATACAACAAAACTCAAATTAAATAGTGAGCTCCAAATTGATATAGACCAAGAATTAGTTACAAACCTTGCTAACTTCAGAAAAAGTAGTCTCAACTTTGATGATGACTCTGAAAAATGGCTATCTGCTCTCACCTTAATCTCTTTCTTAGATAATTCTGGTTTTGATTACATAGCGAAACAGCTCGATATCCCTGACGCTAAGTCAAATATTTACAAAGGAATAATATCCTTAGAGATTGATACTATCTCTTCACTATTTGATGAGCTCAGCAGAGAGATACCCTATGACCTGCAGGTGCTTATTTTGAGAATCCTGAAAGGTGAAGTAAGTGCCTTGAAAGAATTAATTCTCAAGCGGTAAGGAGCATAAGCTAATAGTTTAGAATCCAAATTGAAAATGACGCCAAAATCCACGGCTACAACATGCACAGAATTTTCAGCATGCCATTGTCTAATGATTTAAATAGTATTTCTGTGAGTTTAACAAAATACATTTATGACTTCCTGTACCTAATTGACGAAGACGAAATCATCGAAGATCAGGCATACACCATTATTAAGTAAGGCCAGCAGTTAATAACGAGATGTTACATCTTATTTACTGTTCAAGTTATTTTTAATTTAGCTTTAATATTTCTGAAAGTCATAATAGTTGGGTTTTATCACATACGCTTTCTAATATATCAATAGAGGGACTCCGATCCACAGCGACGCGATTAAAATGATGATGTCAATTAATTCTTTTCTAATCGAAAGCTTCCAAAAACCTTACAAAATATTCGAGTGAAGTACGATTAGTAACGACATTAAAGATAAAAGACTTTTGGAAGCTCTATTTGAATACGAGTACGGATTCACTGAAGAGAATGAAATAAAGTGCATTACAGAAAGTATCATTCGATCTAAGAATCTATTTTCAGGAGAAAAGAATGCCCAATTCATAGCTAAATTTTATGACTCAGTAGA
The DNA here is from genome assembly GCA_030463445.1 of Euplotes aediculatus. Lineage (NCBI taxonomy): Eukaryota > Ciliophora > Spirotrichea > Euplotida > Euplotidae > Euplotes > Euplotes aediculatus. Next base: position 8,169 of record JAQGFW010028202.1, read on the forward strand.
CTTTGCTGTATTGAGAATGTATATTGCTGGATTATATGGAAATATTAACTATATCGGATATGTAGCCGATCATATTTTTTATCAAAATAAATCAAGCTTGTGATCAATACTATGATGCTTCCGTAATGATGACTTGAGTATCAAGGACTATCTTGATTCTGATGATTCGCTAATAGATCTAAAAATATTTTATGACTATAGAAAATTCATAGAAAGTCTCGTTTTCCATTCGCTTCACGACGTTAGTATACTTGAGTACATTTACAAGTTCGAAATAGATAAACTAATCTTTATGCTTCTTGGAGGAAATACATGAGACTTTACATTTTTCCACGAAGAGATTGTAAATATTACGATCATCGACAAAGATATTTTGCAAACAATAAAGTCACTTTGAAATGACTCCCAAATTCCCGATCTTACAAATTTATTTAAAAAATGTTTGCCAGAAATACTTACAAATCTGAGCGGAGATAGAATTCCCTCTGAAAACGAATTCCAAATATCCATAAAATTTTTAGATACGAAAAACAAGTCAATCTTTTTAAAGGCTGAGGGAGTCTTTACAAGCATAATGCAAAGTGATGATCTGATGATGAAACCAAAAGATAAAGCTTTCTTAAGCTCAGAATTTGGATTTGAACTTACAAATGAAGAGATTAAAGTTGATTCACTAAGATTTATTAAAGCAATGCTCCAATGTATCCACAAGGATTTAAATTTGATAGGCAAAATTGTCAAAATGGTAACACCTTTGTACCAAAAGATTCCTGAAGCAAATGCGCTTATTAACAGCATTTTCTTTCTCTCAAAGGAGAGATATCACAAAATATTTAATGTTATGACAGTACTTGTCAAGTTGATCTTTATATCGAAATTCAACCAATTAAAAAAAGATTTGTAAAGAAGAAAATTGAATTTAAGTTATCAGATAATCTCGTAAATGGTGCAGTTGGAGTGCTCAACTGTATCATCATGCTTTACAAGAACAAGTACTTCTTTAGCATGAGTCTCCAAAGAAGTAAAATTGTTGATATGCTAATTGCACTCCAAGATAATGAAAAAGATTTTAATAGTGGAGCTCCGCAAATAAAGGAAATCCAGAAATTAGCAGACTTCATTTTGTTAATTCTCGGACTCGGAAAGTTCCATTTAGAACTTGTGAAGAACTTCGCGAATCAGATTGGATGATTTGATAAAAAAGCAACCAATTTGTTCAATATTTTCTGGAAGTATAAGGAGGTGGTATTTAAAAATGGAATCTCTAACATTCCAAAGTTTTCCAAGAAATTGATCTCAGAGTCTCTTCGATCAGCTGTCAAATTGGAGACTTCAGAGATAAATGAGCAGATCAAAAAGCACTGAATGATGGAACGAAAGATGTCATAAACATCGCCAAAGAAAACGTTGCTAATTTGAACAAAGCAGCAAAAGTGCAAATGAAAAAGGTTATCAAAATAACTCCTGAAAATATTGGCATAAAATGTAAGCTATTTAAAATTTGTACCGCTATTATTAGATTTTAATTTTATCATAAATTCCTAATTATTTGCTATTACTAGAATAATCACTTGTTTATTAAATCATTTTTATTATACAATGATATAAATAATGCATGGTATAAAATTTAATTTACATTTGCATTTAGATTTTATATTTTTGATTTCACTTTTAAATTTATTTTTTTAATTGATTTAGATTGTTCTCTTTAATAACTTAAATTTTAACCCCAGCTGAAATCTTTTACGATTTATTCAAAAGCCATGATACCAACAATAGTGGATACATTGACTTTAATGAATTTTAGGATTTCACAAAAAGCATGAGGCTACATCTTGACAACGATAAGATCTACAGATTATTTAGTAGTGCATATCGAGATGGAGATTTTCAACTCGAAGTTATCGAATTCCAGCACGCAATTATACTTCTTAAGATAGAGATTGCTTCGGACACATTGAAGAGGCTCGGAATGACAACAGAAGACTTGATTTGGTTTGATACTCTCGGTCTGATATTGCTTCTGCTCCTATTTGCCTTTATTTTCTTTGGCATTTCTGCTTTTGGTAAAGCAGACGGATTTAATGCTGTTATTAACTCAATAATTCTGATTACTGCTGGTCTAGCCGTCACAGCTAGAAAACTTGATCTAAAAGCTGAAATCGTGAAAGTTAAAAACTTTGTTGAGACAATTTTAGCTCAATACATAAAGAAAATTTAATCATTATCAATAATTGATTAAATTTGTCGTTTCAATCTTAATTCCTCATGCTGGGGTTTTGGGGTTTTGGGGTTTTGGGGTTTTGGGGTTTTGGGG
>JAQGFW010028251.1:0-24306 GCA_030463445.1 Euplotes aediculatus
AGTAAATAGCCTTCCTGACTTATCTCTGTTGGTGTACAAATTCAACTTGATGCTATAACTTTGTAGCATATTTTGAAAGAATAGAAATTAGATGGAGATATCAAAATTTTGAGTTTGCATTATACTTCGAAGTTAGTGGAGTCATTGAACTCAATACCTCCCATTGCTAAATTAGATTATCAATGTCGTATTTCAACAGACTATATATTAAGGTATCTCTATGAATCTAAAGGAAAACTACTTTAAATCGACCATAGTTTTTGAATTAGCATAACAATTAAAATGTTTCCCCGGCAGAAAATATGCAAAAAATAAAACAAGAAATTATGAATAAATTTATTGTTTCTCTGACCTATTGTTAGATTGCTAATCAAGTAATGCAAACACTCTTAATTATGCTTCAAAGAGATCGAGGATAGGAGCTAATTGAGTCTGATATAGGTATACTATTCAAAGAAACTTGACTGATCCTAATAAAGCTTTAAGTAGGTTTACCAATCAACCTTTGCTTCGAAAGATCTAATCTTCAAATCAGTAAATGTTGTATGTGAAACCTTTATTATGGTTGACCCAAAATAAATTTATAATTTGAATGTAGCAATTAAAGGTTTAAAGTGTCATGATTATTGATAATTTCTTGGCTTTGGATCCGACTTTCATTTAAATTACAACAAATGGTTTAACATAATTTGAAGCAATGATCTATTTATCAATTATGCTTACGTTTAAAACTGATTGAATTTGGCTTTGAATTTAAATAATTTAAGAATTTAGAGAGGTTGTTTAATCTCCGATTTTAGAATCATAAAGTATTTATTCTAAAGCTTATATGCATAGATACATTTTAAAATTAAATTGATTAAGACATATTAATGATATGTTAATAGATAATAAGAAGTTCACTTAGCCATCAAACAAAGGACTCTTAATTAACATTGATAATAATTGATTGAAACAAAAGATAATTAAAATGCAAAAAGTATAGAAAGTATCCTAAAACAAAGACAGTAAAATTATAAATGCAAGTTGTTTTAGTGAATTTTCATTTATTTTTAGTTATCATTTATTGATATTGATTTATAATAGCGTGATTATATTCTTAATGTATTTGTTTCATTTTAACATATTTAAATTTAAATGATGCTTATTTCGGAAAGTGATATTATTTAATCATTTTGCATGTTGCTTGTTATTCTAAGGAATATAATATTATTACAAACACAATGAAGTCAAACACTTCTAAATATAATAACTTAACTTACTTTTAATAAAATTACTTAATATAGAAAATCTTGATTTTATAATTTACATTCAAATTACCAATTTAAAATATACAATCGAGCATATTTGAACTTTTATTTTTAAATCTATCTTCATCATCTATTACTCCATTTACATACTTTTTAAGACTAACTGTCATTAAATTTAGACAGTTTCAAATAACAATAACCCTTCTTGCTTATAAGATCTAAGGAATTCCTTTTTCGAATTTGCTTTGCCAATTTTATTAAAAATCTCCTGAAATATGTTTAATAAACTATGCTGAGACTCAAAGAGCACTAATATTTACAAAATAATAAATAAATGGCTATCTTGAAGTTTAAAATAATCACAGGCATAAATCAATCATAATTGAATGGAATTCTTATCAAAAGTTTTAAACTAAGATTTTACTTGCTTAACAAGTCTTTAATCTTGTTGAATTGGATATCAAGTTTTAAATCCAATTCTTCTTTTAGTTTTTCAATTTTCTCATCAATTTTCTCTTTAATTTTCTCATGATTTTTCTCAACTCTGTCTTTTAATTCGTTGAAATTATCTTTTGAAAATTTCTCGATTTGATCTTGCTTAGCTGAGATCTCCTGAATGGCTGTGCTAATTGAAGAGCCATTATTGTAATAGCAAGGGAACCACTCAGAGTTGTTGTCTTCAATCATCTTCTTCACGTAGATGTCCGTGGAGTCTTTCAGGTCTTTGAATTCAGAATTCTTGAGGATGCCGATGTAGTAAACGTAGTCCCAGCAGTTGTGCTCGTACTTTGTGTGGTGGCTGAAGTCTAAGATGTCGTTGTCTAGTTTTCCGCAAACAAAGCATCTGGATTGCTGGTACTCTCTGAGTTCGTCTCTCTTGCTTCTTCTTTCTCCGAAGTTATCGATGATGATACCGGAAATGATGTTGACGAGCAGAGTAGGGACTGCAATAAAGAATATTAAGTCAAAGAAGAACCTTCCCCAATTGACTTTGAAAGTGCTGTTTTGTACAATTGCTGGAACTTGTGTTGATAGAAATCCTCCAAGAGCATTGTTCTTGTACCACTGATCTGAGATTGTAATTAGGCAATTATATACTGAGTCACAAGAGTTAGGAATATTCTGAGAGTAATCGCCTCTAAACTGGGTAAACGAAAGTGCTGCGTAAATGTAAAGCACGCCCAATGTCAATAGCAATGTCCAAGCAATTCTATATTTTGGCACCCAAATAGCTAAAACAACTTCCATTAAGCTATCGACATAAATAATGGCAACAACGATGCAGAATACAAAGTAGTAGAAATTAATTGTGATCCCAAGCATTGCAAATATAAAGCATGGAATTAAGCACCATAAATCTTGACTTTGAATAATCAGTTTTGACCATTTGAATAAATTCACAAGACTATCCCATGCATATTTTGGTATAGCTATATAAGCCTTACTTTTCTTGTCATAAGATACTTTAAATTCGCTCCAATTTTTGAGGAAAATAATTATTAACCGAATCACTATTATGTAAAAATAGCCTGAGCATATTAAGCCGCCAATTCCATAGATAAGAACATTTGTCGCTACATTTGAGTTAAAAATCAGAAGCTCTACTGAATCATTAGTTCCATTTACTTTGTATCCAAAGAATATGATAACATTGATAATAAAGACAAGCAATGCTAAGAACATTTCCAGCCAATTTGCTCTTTTGACTCAATCAGGAAGAGAGAATTTTGAATTTTGAATCTTTTCCATGATACTCAGCTCTTTGTTCGTTTCGATTCCATACTTTTGTAAGAGCTTTCAAAATACTTTTGGATCGTCAGATTTGAGTCCAGTCCAAAAATCTGTTTTTTGCTTTTGAGTGATCGATAAAAATCTTGGTGGTATCGTTAAGTACTTTGTCTCTATCACGACCTGACTTTCTTCCTGAACTTGGTCAGAATTGTTCATTTGGAAGTTTAGGAATGGATCATACTTTGATTGCTTTGATGGAAAGCTACTTGATACTAAATACGAAAAATTATTCTTTACCAAATAAATAAATTCAATTAAAATATTCCATCTTATAATATTAAAAATTTCAGATGCTGAGATTTTAATATTACTTGAAACATTTTAACAAAAATATTGTTTCTTTTCCATTTTTTGAATAACTACTAATCTAAATTTATTAATTAGTTGTATCAAATTGTAAATGAACATAAATTGTTGAGTTTATTTCATTAGTTTTATTTTATTAATATTTTATAATGCGTTCATAATAGTGAATAAATATTATTTAAAATCTTCTAAAATTGCAAGAAATAGAAACTATTATTAATATTTGACTCGATAAATAAGTATCTAAAGCTAATTTCTAATAATTTATTTTAATACGCAGGCAAACCATCATTGATTTATTTTATATTTTAAACATTTATATTATGTTGATTATTTAAAAAACTATCAGAATGACGCACACATTAAATATAAAAGGATTTTGTTTTATCAATCTTTAGCTTATTCATAAGGTTAAAAAAATCTTATAATTTAAAGATAATCTAACTAAGTATTATTTTAAATTATATTCTTACTTGACAATCTCAATATGAGAGCTACTTCCTTCATAATAGCCAAACATATCTGCATTAAAATTATCAATTTTCAAATAGTTTTTGTATTCTTTTATTTGAAGATTAGAACGTTTACTATTGAGTAAATTGAAAAGGCTCATCTTTACTGCTTTTGAAACTTCAGAAAATATGCTTTGGGTATCATAGAGCTGAATAATATTCTGTTCCTTGATTTCATCTTTATCTGAAATTTTAGCCCTAAGGTAATATCAGGAGAATAACATCTGGATGCTAAAACTCTCTCATTTTTTGTCTCTCTTATCGAAGAATTTAATATGTGTGACACCGTTGTTCAGATGCAGCAATTGAGCATAGCCTAGTTTCAGATTGGCGTCAAGTATTTCTTTATCAATTAAATTTGAAAATTCATGTCGGTTCTCATTATCTATTATTTGGTTACTAACCTCAAGTGCTATTAGTTTTAACTTAACTATCATTTTGTTGCTATTAAACACAGGTGCATCAGAGATATTTTGTTCTTCTCCACTAAAATTGTAGTATTTATCTTTAAAAAACCACCCCAACTCCATTATTTGTTTTACAAATTCGTGTATTCTTGAGCCCAAGAAAAAGTCTTTATTGTCTTTGTTCATTTGGTTGTTCAAAGCATATACTAACTTAAATGCTTCAATTCACATTTTCAAAGCGAATTTGTATTTAACAAAACTAAAGCAAACTCTTATTAATGTAACTATGCTTGATACTATGCTTGAACTCTTTATTCTATTGTGCTGAACTCTTAAATAATCCTGAAATTCTTTACATCTGTCGCAAAGTTTATTTAAGAATTTGATACAATAATTAATCTCGTAATAATCAGAAAGTTTAATTATTTCAATATAATTTAGATAAAAGGAATTTGCATTTCGAATGATTGAGTCTGTGAAGTTCTGTATTGAAAAAGTAATTCTGTTTATAAGTTTGTCTGTTTTATCAACGTTATAAGTCCATAGCATTATATTTTTCTTGTAATTTCTGAATCAATTTCCAAAATCTTTGTAAGTATTCGATAAACAATGCATTTTGTGGATTTACTGATAAAGTTGAATTCATAATCTTTGATAATTATTCCAAACCATGAATCAATTGCTGTATCAGAACTGAACATTCGCTTTATATCATGATTTCCCATTAAAACATCACTTCTGACTATAAATAAAAGCATTCTCATTAAATATTGATATTGTCTCATATTTTGAAAATTTAGATCTCTCTCGGTCACATATTTTATTACTTTGCGAATAAAATTTCAAATGAATGATATTCTCGGGTCGAATCTATTATTTTCTTCATTATTTTCCATTGGAATTGAATTTAAAAGTTCTTCAAAAACACCAACAATTCTACATTCATTAAGAATAAATCAATGATTAGTAAGTAATTGATCTCATAATTCTTCTTCCGAATACTGATTTCCATCCACTTTTGACTTATCGTTTCTAAATATTAATTGAAATGCATTATTAAATTGCTTATAAAAATATAGCTCATAAATTTTGATACAGTAAACGTCTACTTAAAATAATCTTACTTACCTCTTAGTTTTAGTCTGACTTGGATTTTTGTTTTGCATTGAATCTAATCATTTAAAGTTACTAGATTCTATTTCACTATTTTCATTATTCTTTGTTTCCTCTTTATTCTGCTCTCTTTCTTCATCATTATTAATCTTTCCTAACTCCTCCGATTTTCTCATTGTAATGTGATTACAAAATTGATCAATTTCTGAATCAATATTATTTGCTGAGAGAATGCTAAGTATGCTCCTTTTTTTTGGATTGTTGAATATTACTCTAGTCTTTATTATTTCTCCAATTTCTTTAAAAATAACCAATAAGCGAATTTAAAGCTCTATTGTCATTGTCTTTAGAAATCTCACTAAATATAGTCTCTCCAATATTCTGTCATACTTTCGAGAATAGCCCAACCGTAAATTGTGTTGTTTTGTTTACTTTTAGTCTTGTCACGCAGTATAAGAAGAATTCGGCATGGTATCTGTTCAGAACTTGATTCCACCAGTTAATTCAAAACATTTTTTGACTAAAATGCCAAATTCTCGCTCAGATATCTTGGCTATTCTCCATCAGATAACCCAATGTTTTATAAATTTTAAGCAACATCAAATTGACGTTGTTATCATGTCTTAACTTCTTTAAGCTCGAGTTTCATTTAACCTTGTAAAGGAGTTCTCAAAGAATCAATGCAATTCTGGAATCAACAACTTTATTTGCACTCGTACCTCCATCATTTGAGGTGTCTTTAGAGTTTTGGTTCGATTCAATTCTGTTTCGAATGTCTTTGAGTTGGTTCATTAAATTATTGACGTAGTCTAGTTTGACAATATTACCATTGACTTCGCAGTTATGTATTGAGACAATAACATTTTGGACGGTAACACTGAGCCTGGCAAACTCGATATCGGTTTCATTGCTATCAGGCCCAAATTGTGAAAGTAAGAGCATATCAAAGAGCTCATCTGTAAACTCTTCGTCGAATGGAATGTCAACGTATTTTAAAATAAACAAGACAATAAACTTATCGATCATGTATGATTCAAGATTTAAAGATTTTAAGAACATTGAGCTATATTGATCTTTACTTATTGATAGCTGATTTAAATTGCTCTTTTTCATTAACTTTAATATTGCAAACACAAAATACTTTTGATGAGTTTCAAGTACGACATTTCTTTTATTAAGTTCATTATCAACAAGTTGCCTGTTGTCCTCAATCACTTTCTGATTTAAAAATATAATGCCTTTAACAAAATCAAATACATTAGGTATTCCAAAAACTTCAAATTTCTCAAAAAGTTTTATAAGCAAATTTGAGATAAGAGTATTCAAATTACTTTTATCTTCGTTGTTTAGACTGTCATAAAAACAAGTGATCAGCATAATCGCTTCAGTCGCAAATCCCAATTGCTCAATATTATTCAAATCAGTTATTTTGGCTAGATTGTCAATAACTCCCTTTTTAATGTCGTTAATTTTATCTTGGCTTTCAGCTAAAGATTGAATGCTTGTATTAAAATAGCACGATCTAAGCAGGCAAATAGCGCCTTCCCAAAAATGAAATCATTCTTTATTGAATGTAAGGATTTTAATCAGTGAGTCAATTCCATACTTGTGCTGAATTTTGTCTAAAATATGTTGTTCTTGAGAACAGCACATTGCAGCATCGACAAACATATCGCCAAGCACAAATCTCCTATTAGAATCTGTGCGTAATAAATTGATTTTGTTGTCAAACATGGCTCAAATAAACTCTTGAACAAAAGTGGGTTTAAACCATGATTTATAGTGTTTGTATTTATTATCGTTTGTGATAACTATCTCTCCATCTATTAATTCTACACTTGGCTCATCCAAATATTCCCTTCCGTCATATTTTAGAAAATCATTAGAAGGACGCGAATATATTTCGATATAAGCTTGGACGCAGCTATCGAGATCGACTGGATCAAAATACTCTGCGTTTGATTTGCTCAGACTGTTGAATATAGATTTAGATAAATCTGAGTTATTCACCTGTGATCAAATAATGTGCTTAGCATATCTAAAGGTGTGCAGCATCAGTCCTTCAATAATCTGCCTATCATATTTTCCATTGTTCCAGTCAATATTCTCAACAAATTTATGAACGTTAACATTCATATCGATTAAAATGTCAGATTTGGGCATTGTTTTTAAACTAAGATGCTTTTTTACTAAACTTTGATGAAATAGCATTAAGTTTGTATTTTCATACCAGTATTTTGAATCGTGATTTCGAAACATATTCATATATTGGCTTAAGGCTACATCAGAGTAGTAGTTGATTGCTAAATAAAATATATTATTTTATTTTATATTTATATTTTATAATAATTACAAACAAAAGCAAAATAATTAATTGATTATCAAAATTTTTATTATTATAAAGTTCATAAAAATAACCATAACTTAAAGTCATGATTTTATTAAACAATATATTTCTTCATTTATGAATTAAATATTTATGGTTAAATTAATAAAACCTTATCAAACTTCTTTTTAAAATAAAATTACAGTTTATATTTATATAATAGAATAAATGCTTCATGAAATATAATTAAAATAAATAAAATGTTAATCTTATATAAGTAAAAATGTATAAGAAATAATAATTAAATATCAAATTAGGATTTGGAGTCGAGGGATGGTTTGCGTAATTTTAACTACTTCTCTACTTTTATCCCTGTTGAGCCACTTTACAGATCTCAAATCCTATGTAAACTGCTGCTATGTTATGCTTTCGGGTACAAAATGCAGCTTGCTAAGTATATTGGTTTAGGAACATTGGATTTAATATTAAATAGTTGACTTTACTTCTATCTTACCATTACAAATACATGTTAATTTTATTATTTGTAATCTACGTCAAATCTTGTGTGGGATATATTGATTTACTGCTAAAATTATCTAAGTTCAATTAAATAAATGCTAATAATGATATATACTTTAGTTTTGCAAATTAATATGCTTTGAGTAAAAATAAAAATGCAGCTGGAGATTAAATGCAACACAATAATGTCTCAGTTATCTTTTAATTTCAGCAATATAATTGACTTCCTGTCGAAAGATATTTAGTTTTACTTACCAAGAGTGTTAATAAAAAAGTAAGCAATGCCATTTAATTGATTAAAGGTATACTTTCCAAAAGACGAAACATCACTTTTTCTTAATACTTCTCCAAGTACTTTGAGAATAATATCAATGGGATTTTTGTTCAAATATTCTTGGATGCATTTGCTCAGCAATTCGTCATATGCATTGGAGAGTTTCTGATCGAATCTAGCTTGGAACTAAAATATTTTGTTATTAATTTCCAATTCATATAGAAAAAGACTGTTAGCTAATTCAAAATAGGGCATCAAAGTTATTTTGGCCAGTTTTATAATTTTAATATATAGCTAAGTTCAAACATCCAGCTATTTTACTATCATTATAGTCATCATAGGAATCTAGAGTGTTGATCTGCAAAATGAGAGACATTTGCTACATTCGAAAAAGAGTTAAATTTGCCTAACATATGTTTTACTAATTCAATGCGAATATATAACCAAACCAAAATTATATTGAGTTTAAGATAATAAAAACAACATTTATCTAAATTAAAACTTAAAAATACCAAAATATATAAAACATAAATTATATTAGTCATTGTATAGATTAAGCTGAAAATCTGAAAATCTTGTTATTAAAAACTATTGAACTTGAAAAAGAGTATTTAGAGAATAAAAAGAAAGTAAAAGAATTATAATATGTAAATTTATAGATAAAATTTAAACCTTGCATATCATTTATTTCCTCAAGTCTACATGTTTTTGGTCTGATTATTTTTAATATTTAATATGTCAAAAGTAGCTTATAGCTAAGAATGGAATTGATTCAATGTTTTCAAACAGTTTGAATTTCAAAATTATCTTAAGTTTTTACTTTTTATCTAAATAATAGAACTTGGATTTAAGAAATGTGACAAACTATTTTTATCAAAGTTTTACATAATTTGAATTGTTACATTTTATTATTGTGCTTGAAATGTTCTAAATATAAAAAGATTTACTTATAATTAATTATTTAATATAGTGTTCAATTATATGCTAAAATTAATGTTGATTTGTTCTAAAAATAAATTAAAATATTTTATTTATAACTGCTTATTTTAAACTTGAGCTTTTTATTTTTAAAAAGACATCCATTTAAAAGTCTAAACCTATAAAAATAATACTCAGTAAATCTAAAATATTAAGTTTAAAACATTTTAATTTAAATACATTATAAAAAGTGAAATATTAATAACCTCTTTGTGGGCAATTTATTAGATCAATTAAATCTAGAAAATATCAAATCCAAGCTGGATTTAGGAAGACAGAGCTGTTTCTGACCATATTTAGCCTTGATATGCAGTAAGGAATTTAATTTGAAATAAAGAAAATTTTACTCACAAAAATTTCTCTATTAAAATTGTGAGTTGAATTCTCTCCAAAATTTTGATAAAATATGGATCGAAATTGATTTAACTCAGAAGAACTAATTGAGTAGGAATATCTTTATTTTAAGATATTTGTCATTCACTTGTTAAAAAATTACTTATTTTCACTTAAAATACGATATTTATCAATCCGAAGTGTTTTCAGTGGGTATGTTGTTGATTGAATTTTGAGATAGGGTTTGGTCATGCATAAGATATTCAATTATTTCTATTTAGGTAACTTTGTCTCAATAGATTACTTAATTATATAAGATTTGCAGTATAGTTGATAAGAACTTAAATATTAAAATGTTAATATATTAAACTTCATATTAATTTATCATGTAATTTGATACAATATATATTTGATAATAATTTAAATCTCATCTTACCTTCCAATTACTTATTTCAAAATAATTTATTTTATTCATGTTTATGTCTCTGTTCTTAACATCGAGAAAGAAAATACGAATAACATTATAAATATTGTTATTTAATGAACCTATCATTCTATCAAAGCTGTCAATTTGATCTGTTGAATAAAACTGGGATAATGAGCTTAATGAAAACATAAAGTGTTGATATTGATACTGGCTGTACTCGCATGCCTAAATTTTGCATCTAAAAACTTACTTTTAGTTCTACTTTGCCGTCATCAATTTTTCATATTTTGAGATATTGTTTCGGAGACCTACATTAAAACAGATAATCATACAATTTTTCAATCAGCAAAGAAAAAAAATTTATAAAAACAAAAAGTAAAAGATAATTTGAAATTAAAAATAATTCAAACTTACTCGTTGACTCTTATTTTGAATTGAGTTATTTCTAGCATTTCGTTGATTTCAAAATCAAATTCAACGTCAAAATAATACTTATTCTTTTCATCATCAAATAATTTCAAAACCTGGTCTTCTTTACTAAAATAAATGCATCTCCAGTCGTTTTCCTCGTAATAAACTTGCAAACAAATTTTAGACTGGTGTTTGAAAAATGTGACTCTTATCATATTCTCCAGTTTGATTGATTCAACGTTGTTGCCTATGCTGATCTCCACATTTTTATCAGATAATATGAAATTATCGTAATTATATTCTCTATTACGACTTTTCTGGAATGAAATTTGCCTCTTTAAGTAATAGTTGGATGCTGCTCGTAATATATATCTCCTAAAGTGATTGAATTATATGGAGTGTGCAAGTGATAGTAAGCGATAACTGTTCACTGTAACAAACGTAAAGGAATATTATAATTACTTTACAAATGGTAAAACTAAATAAGTTCAGCTTTCAATGGAAAATACATAATCGCAATCACAGATAGAAAAATCAACAATGGCATAGATTAAATTCCTTTGAGTTGGAACTGCCCTACAGAGCTTCAGCTTTCGGAGATATGTAACTTCGCTTCTTCCAAGACACTTTGAGTTTTGTAATAAAATATTAAAATACTTAAAATTAACATTTAAATTTATTTTAATATTATGGATTGAGTTTTGATGTTTAAAAAATATTCAAAGTCAAATTTACTTATTATTCTTATAGTAAGAATCATAATACTTTACTATTAATTTCAAAGTTATGAAGAAGGGGTTAAATAATTTCACTAAAAAGAGATAGCTAAATTAAATAGAATGCACCGGTGAAATTTATCTGGACAACCTCTGAATTCCGAAAAATTGATGAGATGTTTAGAAGCTAAATATGAAAATACGAGAGGACTTCTGGTTAATGTCTTAATATTAATTAGCTCGACTAACATGAATCTAAATTTTTAATATACAAAGATGTATGATCTTGATAATGTAAATTGTATACATACAATTTTTCTTTCATAATTATCTTATACCTCGAGGTAGGGAGATATGATTAATTTTTGATTTTTTAATTCAAGAATATTTATATCCGCCTTAATAATATTTAGATAAATATTTGTATTTAATCCAATATGACTTTTAATGTTTCGAGATCTGATGTAGCTTTTGGCTGGTATAAGCTAAGCATGCATAGTCAGTTTTATTTTGATGATACGGTTGCTAAAGAACTTCTTTTTCAAAATAAAATGGCTTGAATCTTACCATTCAAAATATTCTACTATTTATCCGAGTGATTAACAAGCAAAACTTTAATTAGCATTATTTGATAATCTGGACTGAGCAATCCTAATAAGACTGATAAATTATTTGATAAACTTAATGAAAATTCAAATAACTTTGGATGGGAGTCAATTAAGAAGATAACGGACGAAGTGTTTTAAGGAGAGCTCATTGAGAATGGCGAGGTTATGATAGTGAAAAGTGGTCAGGATCGATTCATCAACTCTAGTTTCTATTTAATTATTTGTAGAAATATTATAAAGCTTATTTCTATATTGGAATATTTATTTAGTTAAAATGGTTTACAATTTGTCCAAAAATATTTAAATCATTTGGAAATAATTTATATCGATTTATAAATAAATTTATTTAATTATATTTGCTCGATTAAATAATTCCAAAAACAATAAAACAAATCTCAAACTATGTTGAAAAGTATAATGGCTCATCTTTACATAACCTAAATGCAAAAAACAAGAGAATGACGAAGACAGATAATGAAGAAGATCCAAAAAAATGTAAGTAAGTCAAACCAAATATGGTATTTCAGTTGACAAGTCTAAAGCAAAAGTGATAAATCGTGTTTGAAAATAACCAGTATGACGACTCTGAAAATAAATAAAAGATTCAACATAAAATAAGACTCCCAATAAAAAAGTACAAAGATCAAGCGATGAGATTTTAAATTAAACAATAATTCATTGAATGCATAATAAGTCTGAATGTTCGAAGCAGAAGATGTCTGATCTTCAATATTACAGCTCTTATTAATAGGTTTGATTGAATCGAAACTTGCAATGTCAGATGGGTCCAGATATCTATTTCAATGACAGATAATTTTATCAAATGTGGATAGTCTTGTTCAACAATAAAATGGTAAAATAATATGTGCATTCAAAATGTACGACAACTTCCAATTAGGTTTTTCTGCTGCATTTGGGTACACTAAAGAAAAATAAGAGAAAATTACAAAAAAGATAAGATAGTTAAATTCTATTTTAAATGAGGAGTATTTGATTGGAGATAAGTTATTGTCTATCATCAGCAATAACTAATAATAAAAGAATATAAAACCTTCTAATTTGAAGATCTCAATATAATAGACCTTCAAACCTTTAAAATAAAAAGGAAAGATCAATAAATAAGGAGATAAAATAAGCAATTTTGATTAGAATGAATATAAGATTTGAGCTTTCTTATATTTATCATAAGTGTTAAATTGGATTAATCAATATTCATATCGATTTGTTTTTTCGAACTACTAATTTACTAATTTCTTTTAACTAAATTGGTTTTGATAAGCATACATAATTTATTTGCCAAAAGCTATCATTTCAAAATTGACTCAATAAAACAGCAAAATAAAAAATAATTTAATTTTAATTTAAAAATTCTGTTTTTAAATACTTCTTGAATTTTAATAAATTTGTTGTTTAAAAATTCTCAATATCCACTGAGGTTTGAAGTATAATGATAATTAAATAAGAAATATCATTTAAATTTTAATTGCTCTGAATTGTTGACTTTAAAGTATATTCTTGAGAAGAAGAATATTTTTTGAAAGTAAAATAATAATAACATTTTGCTCAATCTATTTTTAAAAGAAATTAGTTTATTCTCTGTTGTAGAAATGAATGAAAATTGCCATAAAATACTTAATTAAGATTAAAAAAAGACCATTGTGTCACATATAAAATAATATTGAAAATATTTAAATTTTTTTTGGATAATAATTCATTGTAAATCAAAAATGCTTTATTGATTACAAACCGATAAAGACACTTAAATTTTCTGACTTAATAATGTTTCATTAGTTAAACTTACTTTTGTGCATCAATTGCATAAGGATTAATTTTATCGACCTTATGAATTATATGTACTAAATTTAATTGTTAAACTATATTAAAGTAATTTGATAAATGAGAAAATTACATTACATCATTAATGTGCACATTTTTTTATTCTCAAAAATATATCAACTCACCTTTAACCATATTTTTACTTTCGGTTGATGTTAGCCCAAAAATATAATTTCCTGTATAATATTTATATTTCATCTCCAAATAATATTTGATGTTATTTATGTAGACGAACATTTTATACTCTGTCTGAGGATTAATATACTGACTATCTCTTGAACTGCCTCCATCTCTTTCAAAGTTAAACAAGACTGGTATATAATCATGTTCGTAAAAATATCTGACAAAATCATCACTATTATTTTTGATTAAATAAGCCACTAATGATTTCTTCTGTTTTAAGCTATACAAAATAAAGGGCTGGTTGAGTTTGAGGGGCTGATTGCTTGACTGTTGGGCAAAGGAATACTTATCTTGTTGGTCCTTGACCATCTCCTGATAATCTCTTGAAGATTTTAAGCTACCCTCGTTATCTTCCAAATCTGCCATCCTTATTTCGTAGTTATATGAAAATTGATTATTTTCATTATATTTTTGCCAGCTGTATAATGTGAAAAATAGTAAGTAGTGAGTTAGGCTAACAGATGCAGAACATACTGAACAAAATAATACTACTCAGGCATGCGAGTGAGCTTTGAAATATTCTTATTATTAAAATATTGTTAATTCAATAAATAAGTGTGCTTTAATTTCATAATATGCAAAATATGAATGAACATATAATCGGAATTTTATTCAGTGCTTTGCTGAAGTTTTTTTTCTCTCAAAAATTTAGAACATTATTAAATAGTTATAATACACAAAAATACTTCGCACAATTAATTCTATTTATAAATAATAAACTAGTAATATAGCTTTATCTGAAGACGAACTTATCTGAAGTGTATACATCTAAGAGTAAATATTTAAAACATTTTTTTATAGTTTAGCGAATAGAAGCGACATTTGGTATGCAAAAATTAAATTACATAGGACGTTTGAAGAATTTTGAAAAGCCATCTATTTATTATGCACATATCTAAAATAAGACTTTTCTTAATTAAAAATGAGAAGCTATTACCATATAACTCTTTGTCTTAACTCACAAATGACTAAAATTTTTACAAAACTTTGGGAAATGACTTGGACAACTGGTATCTTTAGATGAAATCCAGTCTTAAATTGTAAAATTCTCATCGGCATTTATAATTAAGAAGATGTGATTTAAAACTGAGGTTTGTATCGAAAATCAAGTCAGCAAAGTTACAATGAAATAAATCTGCTGAATTATCTACTAAAAATCTTTAGAAAGTAATTGAAAGCAAAATTTATTAATATCAATCATTGAAACAGTTTTCAAAAAAATTTTGAACTATTAATTTTATTATTTATGTTCAAAATATACTGAGTGATTTGCTTAGCATTAAAAGTTCGCTACAAACCTCTTGATTTTAAGCTGTAAGGTGAAAGAATGCTTTATCCTCTCATAATATTTGAAGAATCTGAGCTTCAAAATTATGCAAATCTAGATAAATTAAGGAATTATATAGGCATGATTGAATCATCAAAATCTTTCGCTTGTATATTACTTTGTCAAAATAGCAATTTGTTAATCATAGGTTGCAACACAAGTTGTTTTATTAGTTTTATTACATATGTGATACTAATTTTGAAAAACTTCAAGCAATACTTCTAAATAAACTCAATTTATGTCAGGACTATTCAAAATTAAAAAATGAATATATTTATCATTCGGCAAGTTTGAATTTTCTATTGCTACATGACTGATGAATATTTTTAGATCCCATTACTATAAGATTATTGCAGAAACAAACTAAAAGAGTGAAGTCAAAAAGAAATATTTCTGAATCAAACCCATAAAACTTCTAATTAAATAAAAATGATTAAATATTCTCTTACTTATGATATTTTAATATACAAAGTCAATTTTGTTGAATATGTTTTGGAGTAAATCATATCTTTTGAATAATATTTTAAATTGTGGCTCTCAAACTATTAAAGTCTTGTTTTTATAGTATTTTGATTTGAATAGAACTAAAATCCTCTATGATAATTTTTAATAGTGATTTAGATCTGACCGTAATATTTGGTTCCAAAAAAGCTAGCTTGAAATCCTAATTTATCGCAATTGAAAACATTTGCAAATATAAATATTACTAAAAATCTAAAAGATATCCAATATAGATGAGTTTATAACGAGATTAAAGGTAATCAAATCTGAATGGCTATATTTTATTTAGATAGAAATAAATGAAGTACAACAAATAAACATCTGAATTTTCTTTCAAAGGCGTTTAAATAATATAAACTTATAAATTTTAAAATTTTCTTTATTTAATCAATAAGGGTAACTTTTTGCCTATGATTATTATTTTTTGTATTGGAACACTGTATTGTATACTAAAAATTAAAATTTCAGTAGTTTGAAAAGTCGCTAATGTCTTCAAAACCCTCAATAGAATGAAAAATAGAAAGATAATAAAAATAACCAAAACCATCTCTCACACAAATCGTCATTCAATATTTATATTAACTTTAATGTATCAATATTTAAAAATATAAATTGTATTATGTATTCATATTTATTCATTGCAGCTTTCTCTATCTATGAATTTTCCTTACAACGCATAACTATGCTTTATTTATTATTTTTGCTTATTATGAAATATGATAGAAGCATTTTGATCAATATATATGATCCATATTTTTTCAAACTATATAATATTTAAAAGTTTATATACTATCGTAATTTCATATATATTGACCTTTACTACACTTCTCTCTTGCTCCAAAAGAAGTAATCCTCATTTATCTTTTTTATACATAATATTGTTCATATTGATGAAACTAAAGTATGGTGAAACAATAATTTATTAAAATAATGCCTACAATTAGTGAGTTAATCTAAAGTTTATATTTTAATCGCTCATTTTTAACGTTGCCTGTAATAATGAAGACTAACTACCCTTTTGAATTGTGTAATAGTAAGCATTTATCACGATTTATATGCAGAGTTTAAACACTCTTTAGCTATTTAAGTAGATATTTGCACGCGCATAATCCGAATATATTAAACACTTACCATTCATTCTGGCATAGATAGTATCGCTTTGGTCTATTTATCTTCAGCCTATATGCAGTTCAAGTAGAATTAACTATTGAATTGTTTATAGTCATGTTTATAATAAAAGAATATCAGCGACTTCATACTTTGACGCTATTAGTGAGAAAATAGATATTTTAGTAGCTGATCTAAATTAAACAACTTTAAAATCAACAAATTGTAAATCTCTTTTGGAATAGCAATGTTAAATATTTCCTATGTTCTCTTAATAGTTGTATTCATATCATTAAAAGCTTTTATTTAGTTTTTATTAATACAATATGTTAAAAATAAAGAGAAATTTATCACATTCTAATCAGAAGTTTTAAGAGCTATCAAAGTGATTTCTTGCATGATTCTTAAAGTTTGATGATTTTAATGATGGTTGAACGACAACCAGACTCCTTGAAAAAATTGAACTCCAAACTCGTAGGAGACTTTTATTGTCTATTTTATTTTATACTGCAAACAATTTGAAATTCTGCATATATATTTAATTAAGGTCAAATAGTTAAATTCCTCAATAAAAAATATTATTCTAACTCACCACATAATAAGTTACCAAAAATTTATCTTGATTAGGACAAAAGAAAGCAATTGTAAAAAATATTTGAAACTATCTATTTAAATAAAATCGACTGTAATGGATAACAAAAGACATAAGTATTAGCTATTTATAAAATAGAAAAATATGCTTAGAATATGAAGTAATACTCTAAAAATCATAAATATAAGCAATTTAATGCGAACATTTAAATAATCGTATATAGAGTTTAAAGCACAATAAAGATTCTTCTATTTATATCTAAAATAAATAATATAGCTTTAAAATAAAACAACACTGAATTAATATATTAAATATATAAACTATAAACAATTAAAAATATGTTTAATTATACAATTTTTATAAAGTTAGTTTATAAATTAATTGCTACTTAAAGTTCTTTTAAATAAGGTACTATATAATAATTGCCATAACTTAAAGTGCACCAATTGTTTTATTTTCAAATCTCCCTGTTACAATCACAATGTCAACGATAACTCAATCTTCTATTTTCATGGGATTGGTATATTCTTCAAAAATAAAAATTCGTATTTTATTACATCTATTTAAATGTCTTTTATTAGAAGTAAACAGACTCTGCATTTAGTCGTTATGTTGAAAGACTTTTTGGCTTATCTCACAATATTAATATGCTAATTGTATTGCAAGGTTTTAAAAAGAGGAGGAGTATATCGCAATAATATTTTCTTTCGTGATTGACTAAGTACACAGTTTGGTACTCAGTAACATAAAATTAGAATATTATTAAAAAATAACAAATATAGTCATACATTTTCCAAGTTGACATTTTTATTTAGTTTAAAAGTACTATAACTCTGGTACTAAATCGGTTCAGAAAAATGTTAACCAAGATAAATAGACAAATTTATCAAAAATGATTTGATACTGAAATTGCTTTTTCTCAATTTAAAGTAAAAGGTTCATATAATATCTGATAATGAAAGTTTACAATAAGTACTTGAGCTAAATTCTTTTGATTCTGTTACTGGACAGAAAGAATTGCAATGAGCAAAAAGTTTATGCTTTTTCAGTTTTGGCATTTTTCTTTTTGCGCAAGTTTATGCGCTTATTATAATATGATTGGTCCATATTGTATATTCCTATTAGTCGTTGTGTTCAACATCGTGCTCGAAATCAAGCAGAGGTTTTATCCTGTATAGAGAACCTTTATTTCTATTTCATAATTTTTTAAGAGGTTCATATAATAATTGCAATCTTGCTTTAGAATGCTTAATTCTTGAAATTCAAAGCCGATTTTTAGCTGATTAGACATAATATGGAACAAAATACTCCTAAAGAATTCTATTCAATGAAAAAGGTCCAGACGAACAAAAAATAAAATAAAAAGTAAAGCACTTTTCAAACTAAAATAATGGTAGAATAAATCCTAAACATACATGCTTATTATTTTATTCTCTGTAAATTAAACTAATTAAATATATTTTCATTTATTTCAATTATATAAGTTCTTACTTATATTATCTGATATCTATTTTTATTAAAAAATGATTTGTGATAGTTTAATATAAGTTTACAATAAAATATTTTTATAGTTTTTATAGTTTAATCCTTCACTTATTTCTTTTTAGAGTATCCACGTTTAATATTAGAAGCCTCAGATTATAAATTAATAATTGAGATGCTTTAAAAAAGTTAATTAGATTCAGTTAGATGTTTAATTCTAAAGTCAATAAAATTGGAATCTCAAAAAGTACTAAAATTCTTAAAGTAGTTTAAATGTAAATTGGTTTTTTCTGTAAGACATACACTAAATATTTAGTGCCTTATTTTAATAAGTTTAAATATTTAAAGTACAATAAAGTATATTGTTTTAGTTATGAGCATTTACAATAGCAAATAATCTACATAAGAAGGAGGTAAAGTTATTTGCACCTACATTTTCATAGTCTGTAATAGATATTCTGACTATATCATAGTAGTTTAAGTTGCTGTGCTGCAATAGCTTTATTTCTTGATCTGCCCATACTCTCGCATCCTCTTTATTTCCTAGCATATTATCTTCATTGTCATCATCTAAAAAGTATTTAGCTGAGTGTGAAAAGATGGATTGGAAGTGTATAAAATTTAGGCTAGAATTGCCCATGTACAACTTCTGCTTGAGTTGAAAAAATATGCATTCAAGCATTTTACTTTACTATAGACGCATATTTACTTCAAGTCTCAGTTGAGAGCAAACTGTAATATGGATAATTCTATGATAATCCAGTAAATTTACGAACAAATGCTATGAAGTTTCAATTTACTATTTTAATTCATTCTTTAATTTGAAATGTCATACGGAGATAAGAATTCCATTAGTGCAGATTATTAAAGAGTTTGTGTTAATATAATTATTAAAAAATTCAGATGATAAATCATATAACGAAAAATGAAAACGCAATCATCTAAGATTTTATCAAAACTTATTTTGAAATAATAATTGATTCTCCAATTAGAAAATCAAATTTTAGTAATTACCAAAGTGATATTCAATAATTTCATTTGATCAGTAAAGCAATAATTTACACCATTGAATATCAATCTAATATTTGCTTGTTTCCCGAAAGTTTCGAAATTTCAAATAAAGATTATTGACTTCGTAGCTATTTGAGATCGATACAAAGAATAAAAAATATGAACAACTTAAATAAATTTTAATAAAGTTGATCCAAATTTTAATTTTAAAAGTCTCAACTAAGATTGATTAAAAAGCTAATTTAATAATGGAAAATAATAAAACTGAAAGCCTTTCATCAAAGTTTTCAAATTTTAACTTAATATTAAGTATTCAGGCAATTTATTACTGCATTATTTGATTTAAATATAGTATTATACTTTTATTAAAATTACAGTAAGTCTTATAATATTTTAATTAACATTTTTAAATTTGTAGTAATATATTGAATAAGAAAATTCAAAGATTAAAAAAATCAGTGCCGATGCATATTATTTTACCAATTGAGCGTAAAATTATATGGCACTAAGAAAACAAGATTAAGTTGTGACCAAAACAGGTCTTCCTATTTTCAACCTCACTTTCAAAGCAAATGCCTTGAATAAAAAGCAAATAATTACTGATCTAAAGCCAGAGTTAAGACAATCTAAGATTCAAATTTTTTTTAAATTTTATTGAAAGATAAAAGAAATGGAAAAAATTAAAGTAGGAGTTTGAGCTTTGATTAAAAAACTAATTAAGAAAACTTTGAAAATTAAGAACAAAGCAAATAAAAATATTAGTTTTACTGGATCATATAGAAAATCTTGGCAATTTGAAGACCTTAAGATAAAGACTTGATAAATTATTCGATTGAAAGTGCCTGAGATGCTTATAAAAATAATGATTTTAATAGAAGAAAATCGAAGCGAACTAAAAAATATTACTGGATATTTAAAATTAACAATGAACTTAAACTCTAAATAAACGATAATAAGAAGTGATCGATAATAAACATTAAAGTGATTGTGCAAAATTACAAATATTTTTTATATAAAATTATTTAATAAAATCAACTACATCGAATTTTCTTTTTAAAAAAACTTTACATTATTAAAATTACATTGTTATCTAAAAAGTACGCAAGTAATTTTAAAATAAAAAAATATTTTAAACTATACTTTAAAGTAATTATATTTTAAACTAACCATATCAAAGTCACAAAATTATTAACAAGTAATGAGCTTTTATCTATTCATTTTTATGCAATTGTAATAAGAAAGCATCTCAAATAAGAAAATATTAAAAATGTAAATAATTTCAAAAATAATAAAATTTGGTACTGTTCTATATGAGTTTATCATTATTATTTCTAATACATATTTAAAGTAGGAATAATATAATTCTTTACCTGAATTTGCGTCTTCGTCAACTAAAAATAAAGATTATTTGAATCATTACTATATTCATCTTCAAACTCATTGTCATAATTGTAAGCAGAATGATCTGAATCATTTTGATTGTCTTCAAAATCGTTGTCTATTTTTGATAATTTCGAATCCTAAACGATCGTAAGTTGGAGTTCACCAACCTGACTATGTTCGCGGATGTGCTTGGTTTCTTCTCTGTCGTTTAATGGTGTGGGTCTATTTGAAAATGAGTGGTGGAGACAAAGCACTTACATATTTGACTCATTCTCCCCTCTTCTGTCTGTCTGCCATTGCTCTACGGATACATTGTTGAGTTCAGTCTCTGAATTGTTGTTCCATGACATTAGTAAATCACTCTCATCTTTTGACTCTTTGACTATAGACATCACAGTAAATTTAGCATAAGTAGAAGCATTCAACAACAAAAAATTTGCATTTATATTCAAAATTAAATCGTGATTTTTTGCAAGTCTATTATTGGCTCGATAGAAGTAATATCAAAATGAGAAGATTAATGGAAAGTCCAATGAATTGACAAGCTAAATTGAACTGATAATGATGTATATGTTGCAGAGTCGACATAAAACCATTCACCAATTATTGTGAGAATGAACATTGAATTATCTGCATTTTATATTTACAATTTATTCCTTTAATTTTAAAATTATTTCATGAAGAAATTAGCATTAGTTGCATAAGGTTATAAACTAGATTTAAGCTCAAATTGCTATCATCATTAATCAATTTATGAGACTCAACAGTGAGAAGGAGATATCTCAAATGATAAAAAGAGTTGATATTTTGAAGCCAACTAATAATTATGAATGAAGTATAAATCTCTCTTTTGGTTTGGCTTGCTGAAGTTTTGCCTGTTCCAAGCACATAATCACAATTTCGTATTAACATGAGATCTTTGTAATGACAGTTTTCAAACAGCTTATTAGCTTTCTAGCTACCTATTTCGCCGTGTTTATATCCTTGTTATTTGATGATACCTACCCTGTGTCATATCACACTCTAATAGTTTTCTTGTTTTCTTTATTTTCAGATTGAAGAGGAATTGAAAACGTAGACATAATATTTATCGTGATGTTTATTTATAAATAACCCTCACTATGGACATCTACATCCGCTGAATATTAGATCACCTATTGATGACTTATTTATCTATTCGGGTAAACTCTGACAGCATTATTTCTACATACAAATAATTCTGTTTTCTAATTGGAGCTCAACAGTTATATGGAAATGCACATTTAATTTAGTAAGTTTCAAACCTGTGCAAATTTTTCAATTGAGATTACCAAAACTCGAGACAAGTTTAGGTGGAAATACTAAGCTTTATCTTTTTAAAAAGAAAGTATTTTATTGTTTTATTACTTAGTTAGTTTAGAATCAATATATTATTTGGAAATTTGTTTTTGTCATTTTAATTTTCATATACCGAAAATTGATTTCAAATTAAATAGGAGTTCAATATCAGATTTACTTTTAATCATCTTACAATTAAAGTGAAGATAAAAAGTAGATAGACTTTTTTCTTGAGTTCTAAAGAAAGTATTTTTGAGGCAAAATTAGAACTCCTGTTACTATTTATTTAAACCTAAGAAATTAACTTTTAATCTCCAAAAGAGAAATAATTTCTTTCATAATTAAAACAATTATACAATGATAATTTCAGTCGAACATCCTGGCAGTCTATTATTTTTAATATAATGAGTGGTGCTTGGCATTGATTATTCCATAAATTCTCCTGAGTTAGAAAATGGTCTTATTAAAATGTTTACAAGCGTAACTTTGAATAAATGAGACCAATATATTCTTTTTTACAATATGAATCAGTTTCTCTGTTTTTAAATTGAATTAGTTAAATTAATCCGGTTTTAATTGGATTAAGTCTCAAAACTAAATAATATATTATTATACAAGAGTGACTGAAAAAATAGCTAGTCACTAAGGAAATATGATGCTTATTTACTTTATTTTGAAAACTAAGTTATTGTTCTGATCCAAATGTATTTCGAAGAGATATTTGCTTTTAGCTATAGAAGTTTTCTTTCGAAATGCCGACTAAGACCAGACCAAAGGATATTCATTTAACTATAGTTTGATCTAATAAAGCACTATCAATTTTGGTTTGCATTATATGCTCTTTATTGTAAAATTGAGAGCATCATGAGCAAAGGACGAATCGAAAGTTGAAATTAATATTGAATCTCATGACAAAGATAGTGAGAAATTTATAGATCAACTTACAATGCTTTTTTAAACTAAATAAGACTCTCATTGAAATAATGTTAATATGAATAATGTAAGTCATAGGCTGAGAATAAAAACAAAAATGCGATGAAAAGCATGATTATAAGCTTCATTAAAATATACTACAGACATCTATTAAAAAAATGAAGTATTCTAAAGTTCAAAATTATATTCAAATAATAAGTAAGAGGTATTGAAAGATTACACTTCTTTGCAATTTCTATTCAAACTAAAACACAAAACAAAAGTTAATATTATTATTTGCCATCTCCAACTATTCATATTAAAGGTTTTAAATAAATTTACTAAATTACAAATTTTGACTCTAAGATAATATGTTTAAATCAATATTCTCCATCGTTAAAATAATGAATGATGTCTTTTTTTTTACTTTAAGAATTATTCTGAGTAATCATCAAATATAATCTTTTTGAGTTAGATGCTATTGATATTCAGTATTTGGCTTTACTTTTATAAAATATTGATTTGCTTTAATTCTTGTAAAAAGGAGCACAAGGTTTTTAAAAAGCAAATATATAATTCTGAATAAAATAAACATTAATTCTTAACTTCGAAGAAACAAATAATCAATATTTAAGCTAACTATCTCATTTGAATTAAGTATTGAATTTGATTCAATTAAAATCG